>QANT01003427.1:0-14955 GCA_003254885.1 Purshia tridentata | reverse complement strand
ATACTACATTGAACAAATAGAAGAATAAATAAGACACAAAAGAAAAGACAAGGGAAGGAATGAGGATAACTAAGTTGTAAGCTTCATGTGATATAAGTTGAAATTTCAAATGCCTCTTACATTGCACTCATACACACGCTTCATGTATGTGTCTTTTTGTATAATTTGTATTGATTGTATTAAACCTCATAGAAGTTTTATGTGATACACATTATATATGTAATTCATGATATAATATAAATAAAATTAAGATGTATGTTCAATAAAATATAGTAAGTATTAATTAGTAAACAATTTTTTTTAAATAATATTTGCTTTTAGCACAAAGTTTATTTATCTTTTATCATGTGAAGTTTACAATATAATTTAGTTTCTTCAATATTTTTTGTTCAATTTCGAAATATTAGGCTCTTGGTGTTTATTAATGTAGTAAATAATATATTAAATAAATACATGTTAATGTTTTATTCAAAATTTTCATAGTTTGATGATAATTTTTGCCATTTGTATATAAATTTTGTTGAAATCAAAATTTTATTGAAATTTAGCTTCTTAATCCTTGCATATAAATAAATCTGTTTTTAGATCTTATATAAATAGAAAATTGATCAACATAAAAAAATTGAAGTCATAGACGGTAAGCTGCACAAATAAAAGTCATAAAACGCTTTGGAGGTTCGTTTCGTTCCATTAATACTGGGGCCCACGTTCAATTAATACTGTACACTCTGGCAGTATCCATTGGCCGGCAACTTCCAATCACACTAGTCCACATGGGCAAACAGGAATCAAAGTTTACCCGGCAATCAGAGATTCACAAAGCATTAAACAAATTGAAATTCTTGAAATTCTTACCCATCCACGCGGTATAAGTTAACCTATATGTATCTCACGCGGCAAAGATATTTTCACCCTGAAATTCACCAACCAACTCCACCTATAAAAATAAAAAAACATCACCCACTCCGTCACTCTCTCTCTTCATCTACTCCAAAGTAAAATCTGAAATGGTAATTGAAAGTTAAAACGTTGTCGAAAGTGAGATTGTAGATGAGAGCTAAACAGTCAACGCTCAGTCTCTCTGTTGTCTTTAGCTTTTAGCCATAACCATAAGAACCAGCAAGTGTAAATGAGCGAGAGAGATTTGGAAGACCAGGTCTGATTTTCAAGGGTCACTTCTGGTCATATTCTTCTAGCGGTTACTTTGTCAAAAAGCAGTTGTTAGGTAGTATACGGCGGAATATTTGAGCAAATCAGGGACCGGATTTAAAGTCCTGGAATTCTGTTCCAGGCACTGTAAGTAAAGTTTTCCAATCTTGGTTCGGTCTGAAGCTTTTGAATTGTTTTGGTGGTACGACGCTTCTGGTGTTTGAATGAGTAAAGGCGAGGGGTTCTGTGTGTAAGTATTTAGTGTAGAAGAGCGTGAGAAGTCGTTGGTTTGGGTGAGATGGAGAGCTATATTTTGAACGAGGACTTTGATTTGGAGCCGAAGAACTCGACGTCTGAAGCGCTTCAGAGATGGAGGAAGGCCTGTTGGCTTGTTAAGAATCGGAAACGGAGGTTCCGCTTCACTGCGAATCTCCCCAAGCGTTTCGAGGCCGAGGCTATTCGACGCTCTAATCAGGTTTTAATCGGTTTCCATTTTTGCTTTATTTAATTTTTCTCCGTTTGGTTACTGAGAAAAATTCATGTTTGCCGTCAAAAGGTTACTTGTAAACAAATGTTAGAATAAGTAAAAATGATCTTTATTCTTCAGAAGAACAGTTGATCCAAATTTCTGATTGATTTAAGTTAACTTTCATTTTCTGCGTACTTGTAGATTTGCGTTTATTTGTTTACATGCTTAACAAAATCAAAGTCTATTGTATATGGAAAGTTGGGAGCAGATCTTGTGCACATAGTACTTTAAATGTACCGAAGATCGTCTCTGCAAATTTGAAAAGGTTTCGTTATGAGATATTACTTTAGCTAAGCGAACGGAAATGTAGTAGCCATTCTTTTCATAGATCCAGTAGTTCAATGGATGTTCATGGAATCGTAGTTGCTGTATCATGAACTAAGAAAGCAAGGTCTATCATAAAAGAGTAAAATGGACATATAAACTTTATCCGACCATATGTAGACATTATGTTTCTTACTGTCATTAAAACTATATTTCTGACTATGTACTTGTATTTACTTATCTTTTCCTTCTTTCTTCTTCGGTTGAAATAATAGGAGAAGTTTAGAGTTGCAGTTTTGGTTTCACAAGCTGCACTTCAGTTTATCCATGGTTAGAACCTTAACCTACTCAGTAATAAAGTTGGTTCTATTTTTTAAACAAAAAACATAAATTCTATTTTATTTATGTAATTATTAGTTTCTTCAAATTTGATTCAACCTTCATCGTTCCCAGGCCTAAGTTCATCCAGTGAATATACTGTACCTGAGGAAGTCAAAGCTGCAGGTTTTGAAATTTGTGCTGAGGAGTTGGCATCCATTGTTGAAGGCCGTGAGGTGAAGAAGCTGATAATTCACAGTGGTGTTGAGGGTATTGCACAAAAGCTTAGAACATCAACTGTCAATGGCATTTCTACTTCTGAGAAATTGGTGAATCAAAGAAAAGAAATTTATGGAGTTAATAAATTCACTGAAAGCCCATCCCGTGGATTTTTTCTTTTTGTGTGGGAAGCCCTTCAAGACACTACTCTCATGATACTTGCAGTTTGTGCCTTTGTCTCTCTGCTTGTTGGTATAATGACAGAAGGATGGCCAAAGGGTTCCCATGATGGAATCGGAATTGTTGCTAGCATTTTGCTTGTTGTGTTTGTCACTGCCACCAGCGATTATAGACAGTCCCTGCAGTTCAAGGACTTGGAGAGGGAGAAGAAAAAAATTACAATTCAGGTTACTAGAAATGGATTTAGGCAGAAGCTCTCAATATATGATCTACTTCCTGGTGACATTGTTCATCTCAATATTGGAGATCTGGTCCCAGCTGATGGACTTTTTGTTTCTGGGTATTCTGTGCTGATAAATGAATCCAGTTTAACTGGAGAGAGTGAACCGGTTAATGTCAATGATGTGAATCCTTTTCTCCTCTCTGGAACTAAAGTTCAAAATGGATCATGCAAGATGCTGGTGACTACTGTTGGAATGAGAACCCAGTGGGGTAAACTGATGGCTACTCTTAGTGAAGGAGGTGATGATGAAACCCCCTTGCAGGTCAAACTAAATGGCGTGGCAACCATCATTGGAAAGATGGGCCTGTTTTTTGCTGTTGTGACATTTGCTGTACTAGTTCAAGGATTGTTCAGCCGCAAACTTCAAGAAGGATCCCACTTGATATGGTCTGGTGATGATGCATTGGAAATCTTGGAATTTTTTGCTATAGCTGTTACAATTGTTGTTGTTGCCGTGCCTGAAGGTTTGCCTTTGGCTGTGACATTGAGCCTTGCTTTTGCCATGAAGAAGATGATGAACGATAAGGCACTTGTCCGGCATTTGGCTGCTTGTGAGACAATGGGATCTGCCACAACTATCTGTAGTGACAAGACTGGGACACTGACTACTAACCACATGACTGTTGTGAAAGCTTGCATTGGTGGGAAAATCAAAGACGTGGGAAGCTCTAAGGAAGCTCCTAACTTGAGCTCCGAAATTCATAATTATGCTTTGACAATTCTAATTCAATCTATATTTAACAACACTGGAGGAGAAGTTGTTAAAAACAAAGATAACAAGATTGAAATACTGGGTTCACCCACTGAGGCTGCTATTTTGGAATTTGGGATGTTGCTTGGTGGAGATTTTGAGGCAGCACGACAAGCAGCAAAAGTTGTGAAAGTTGAACCCTTCAATTCCGAGAAGAAGCGAATGGGTGTTGTTCTACAACTTCCTGAAGGTGGCTTCCGGGTGCACTGTAAAGGTGCTTCTGAGATAGTTTTAGCTGCATGTGACAAATTCCTGGGTCCAAATGGTGAGGTTGTTGCCCTTGATAAAGCATCCATCGATCTTTTGAATGGTATTATAGAAAGATTTGCTAATGAAGCCCTTAGAACTTTATGCCTCGCCTACATGGACATTGGAAGTGAGTTCTCTGCTGACAGTCCTATTCCCACCAGTGGATATACATGTATAGGAATTGTGGGAATCAAGGATCCAGTTCGTCCTGGTGTCAGGGAGTCTGTTGAGATTTGTAGGTCTGCTGGTATTACTGTCAGGATGGTTACTGGAGACAACATAAACACTGCAAAAGCAATTGCAAGAGAATGTGGAATTTTGACTGATGGGGGTTTAGCAATTGAAGGCCCAGTATTTCGTGAGAAGAGTGAAGAGGAATTACAAAAAATTATTCCTAAAATTCAGGTGCATTTGCTTTAATATTCTAATTTTGCAGTTCCCTTTGATGAGAAGTGACTTTTCTGCTGACCACAGTTTAATAATATTTTATGTGCAGGTAATGGCTCGATCTTCACCAATGGATAAGCATACCCTTGTAAAACACTTGCGCACCACTTTTCAAGAAGTTGTTGCTGTGACTGGTGATGGTACAAACGATGCTCCAGCTCTTCATGAAGCTGATATTGGACTTGCAATGGGCATTGCTGGAACTGAGGTATTTACCAAGATGCTGTTCCTTCTTGTGTGACTCTCTCTCTCTCTCTCTCTCTCACTCATATTGTGAAGTTGCACATTTTTAACAATCATTTTCTTTTTTCTAGATATAATATGGTAAAATACAGCCGACTTATTTGATTTCTTTAATACTCAAAAACATTTAATAATTTTTATAATCTTCTTCCAGTTAATGCATTTATGCTATTCAGTTCATGTAGGATTTGATTGGAAACCATAGTCCTTACAAATCAGAGCTACATGATCTTATTACTAAATTTAGCATGTTCTAAATATATTAGGTCGCAAAAGAGAGTGCTGATGTGATAATTCTGGATGATAACTTCTCTACAATTGTGACTGTGGCCAAATGGGGGCGTTCTGTTTACTTAAACATACAGAAATTTGTTCAGTTCCAGTTAACTGTTAATGTGGTTGCCCTTGTTGTCAACTTTACTTCAGCCTGTTTAACCGGTAAGCAGATTGCAATATTTTTCTTTCTTATTTATGTTAATTTCTCTTTCTCATGACAATCCTTTAAATGTCTTAACTTTTGTTTTGGGCTTTATAATGCTCCTAGGAAATGCTCCCCTTACTGCTGTTCAGCTTCTCTGGGTCAACATGATCATGGACACTCTAGGAGCCCTTGCATTAGCCACAGAGCCTCCTAACGATGATTTGATGAATAGAATGCCAGTTGGTAGGAGAGGAAACTTCATCA
This sequence comes from Purshia tridentata, assembly GCA_003254885.1. Classification (NCBI taxonomy): domain Eukaryota; kingdom Viridiplantae; phylum Streptophyta; class Magnoliopsida; order Rosales; family Rosaceae; genus Purshia; species Purshia tridentata. The sequence continues at coordinate 9,638 of QANT01003427.1, read as the reverse complement.
GTAATGTGATGTGGAGGAATATCCTAGGGCAGTCTCTGTATCAGTTTGTGATAATATGGTATCTACAGACTAGAGGAAAGGAAGCTTTTCAGCTTGTTGGTCCAGATTCTGATTTGATATTGAACACCCTCATTTTCAACTCATTTGTCTTCTGTCAGGTAATTATGAATCATCCAGGAACTCAATGATACTGTGTTTATTAATGTCTCGGAGTATTGGAAACAGTAGAATTCAAATCCAGTAGATATGATAGTGAATATCTTGCAAATATGGAGAAAAAGTAACAGAGGCAAATGATATGATTGATTTTTTTTCTTAGACTATTTAGTTCCTGCTCTGCTACTAACTTACTATATAATAACTTACATTGGAATACTGGTTTCTTTCAGGTTTTCAACGAGATCAGCTCTAGGGAAATGGAGAAGATAAACGTCTTTAAAGGCATATTGAAGAACTATGTGTTTGTGACTGTCCTCTCTTGCACTGTCTTCTTTCAAATCTTAATCATTGAATTCCTGGGCACATTTGCAAGCACATCTCCTCTCAGTTTGCAGCAATGGTTTGTTAGTGTTTCACTTGGATTCCTTGGCATGCCAGTTTCAGCAGCTTTGAAATTTATCCGTGTGTGATGAGACTGAGACCAACGAAAACTGAATAGGTACTTCTTGAGTGGACTTACCTATGGATGGAGGTTTTATCATATCAGTACATCGATTATGATGCTGCAGTATCACTTTAAAGATCATTCTTTTCATACTGTAATGTCTGAAAGGCTAGAAAATTTTAAGGCTAAAAGATATACTCTCCACTTCCGAAAAGATGTCAATTTTTGTAAACACGTATTTGCAATACGTGTTATTACCTGTTCTAACTTCTAACTAGCTAGACTTTGACAAGGATTTAATTCGTGTTAACATATTGATTGTTTTGTTTGATCATGATGCAGTTCTTTCCTTGAGTGCTTACCCCCTTCTCTTACTTGCTCTTGTTATTGTTGATTATTAAACCACAGGCTAACATTCATTTTTCACCTTCTAACACTAAGCCAGCAGAGGCGCAGAAAAAAAAGATTGTAAAAACTCACTAATCTTATTCAGTGAATGTGGTTGTGACTAGTTTCGTAGAATTCTTCAATTTCCTAAATTTTGTTGCTTAAGCCAAATAGCCAATAAACGACAAGACTAGAGACAGCGTGAATCTTTGAGACTCAGAGATTAGCGTAGTCAATACTATGTAGTATATAGGCCCAGCAACCCATAGGGTGAAATATGTTACTTGATGTATGGTCAGCATTAATGATGCAACAAATTATAGGATATATGCCATACATTCTGCTCAGATCTTGGTTCTCAGCGTTAAATCTTGCAAGGACAACACAAGGGTTAATCCTTTTTTCTTTTTCTTTTGATTGTTTGCTGTATTTAATGCAAGTTTTATTGCCTGTAACATATGCAAGAGTACAACATTATGTGAAAGTGCAAAATTAGCTTCAAAGTGAAAGGGGCTTAGACTGCAACACCCTTAGACTTGAATACTTGTATATGCCTCTATGGGTGTACAGCTGATAGGAGCACTTAATATTTTTTTGGGGACGAAACATGGGAACTCTGGCCTGGAACATTGTAGCCGCTGTGTATCCAAAAATCTCTTCAGATTAGGATCAACATAGTAAAACCTTCAAGACCCCTCAACTCACTGCACAGCCAAGCCAAAAGGCTTCAAAGGGGACAAAAGGCATCCTCTCTCTTAAAAGTTAAAACAAAAAGAAAAGGGGAAAAATATGATATTTGTCCTTCCATTAAAATTATATGTTAGCCTACCTCAATCGTTCTTTTTTAAGTCAGATGATTTGTATACTTTTACATGCTATATGGATGTCTGCCTAATGAGCCAACACCATGTACCATTAATCAGAGAAGGAACCATTGTCCCCTTGTACAAATATCAAAATAGAAACTCTGGCTTCGAAATATGTAGCCACAGGCCACAATGTATCCAAGAGTCTCTTCCTTCAAAATAGGATCAACATAGAAAACAATCAAAGGGGAAAAGGAGCATTTTCCCAAACATTCACGTGAACAAAGCTTTGGGTGTTGTTGATGGCCAACATGCAACACAGATATGAATCAAATCATACAAACAGAGCCACCCCATCATCCCTTTAGTCCGCATTGTTCTCAACCTTTTCAAACACAGCAAAAAGATATTTGAACCCAAAAATGAAAATTTTCAAAAAAACAAAAATTGAAGAGGTAACGTGAGCAAGCAGCTTTGAGATGTAGCCCAAAAAGCTTTGCCTTTATGGTTCTTTTCTTCCGCTGCTCTTTACTTTCTGTATCTGTGTTATTTTGGGGAGCTATCTATTTATCTCTGATCACCTCTTAAGCATGAATGTGTGTAGTAATCACTATATACACTCTCTTTTAAACATGACAACATTACTAATTAGTCACAGATGGTATTTAGCAAACTAGTAACTATATATAGCAGAATTAATTTTCCGAAGTAACTCAAGAATTATCTACAATATCTACTGCTGCTGATGCTCAAATATGTATGTATGACACGCACAATTATGTTGTTTGGCAATGAAATCCAAGATCTGGGATTCTCCATTTCATTGAACATAAGCATTATTTTTTATTGCTTATGAAAGTTGGTACAATACAACTCTAGAATTAAGAACCCAAAAACTCACAAAACGTTCATGATACAAGAATTATGCACCACAAGGACAACGTAGTGATACTATCTCGATTCTTGTCCCATGGCCTGGATTTGATCTCCTTGTTGTTGTGCGGAAGCAATTAACAATATGGCAATCACAAATATATTGTCAAAGACACTATCCAATGAAACAATAGNTGCTACTGTTTGTAGCAGAGGAAGAAGAAGAAGCAGCTCTGCGAGTCTGAGTCTGAGTCCTCAACGACTTGTCGTAAGCCTCCCTTTTTTCAGGGTCGGAGAGAACGTCCCAGGCGGCTTTGACAAACTTAAAAGCACCATCGGCAGCGACAGAACCGTTCTTGTCGGGGTGCAAAGCCAGCGCCAATCTCTTGTATTGTTTCCTGATGGTTTCAAAGTCCACGGCGGCAGAGGCCTTGGTTTTGGGGATGCCAAGGACTTGGTACCAGGTTTTCTTGTCGGACAGGGCTTGGTGGATTTTGTAGGCGGTGATGAAGTTGTCAATGCCGAGAACATCCGGGTCGAGTTGTTTGGCTGCCATGGCCTGCATGATTGCCATGTTCAAGTTTCCAAGCGAGAAATAGGATTCTGCGGCGTCTCGGGCCTTGACGGCGGCTAACTCCGCAAGGTTGGTGAGAGCATCGTGACACGAATCGTGAGATGTTTGTGGGATGGAGTTGCGGCTGCTGCGGCTGCGGGTTTTGCTGCTGCGGCTGAGGGTTTTGCTGCTGCGGCTGCGCTTCGACATGATAGTTGAAGCCATGGCGGAATGCAGAGTATGACAGCCAAAATGCAGGGACTACCAAGAAAGAAATTGTGTGTATGATATATAATGTGTCTTTACTTGAACCTTAAGTAACACGTTGAAACCCTAAAGAAAAATAAAAAAGAAACTTTAGCAAAGCGGTGGATTCCTTCTACTTGAACTAGGATTCCTACTTGTACTGGGATTCCTACAGCACCTAAGACTTTCCGCAAGGTTGGTGAGAGGATCGTGACACGAATCGTGAGATGTTTGTGGGATGGAGTTGCGGCTGCGCTTCGACATGATAGTTGAAGTCATGGTGGAATGGAGAGTATGATAGCCAAAATGCAGGGACTACCAAGAAAGAAATTGTGTGTATGATATATAATGTGTCTTTGCTTGAACCTTAAGTAAACGTTGAAACCCTAAAGAAAGATAAAAAGAAACTCTAGCAAAGCGGTGGATTCCTTCCTACTTGTACTAGGATTCCTACAGGACCTAAGACTTCCTACTTGTCCTAGGTAGCTCAAGAATTATTTCTAACATCTACTCGGTCCAATTGGGTTGGTGGTAAACGGTAAACCCGGTAAATTTCAGACTTGGATGTATTTAATGCAAGTTTGATTGCCATAAGCATCTGCAGAGTGCAATGTGAAAAGTGGCCTTAAGTTCTTTTCTTTTTTTGACCAATGGTGGCCTTAAGTTCTTAATTGCAACACCCTTAACACTTGTATACTTTTCATGCTATGGATGTTTGGCTAATAGGCCAGAAAGTATCCATTCTCATTATACGCATATCAACATAGGAACTGTAGTAAAACTTAAAAAGGCATTCCCCAAACATTCAAACCAATCTGTCTAATCACATATACTCTCTCACATTCAACTTTGCAAAACTGTGTTATTGTTGATGCCCAACATGCAGCACAGATGCATCATACATCAAATCACACAAAGGGCCACCGCATCCCTTTAGTTCACATTGCACTCCGCCTATTCAAACACAGCAAACAAAATATTTGAACCCAAGCATCAAAATTTTAAAAAACAAAAATTGAAGAGGTAACAGCAGCAACCAGCTTTGACATGTAGCCCAAAAAGCTTTGCCTTTGTCTTTTTCCTCCTCTGCTTTTTACTTTCTGTATCTGTGTTCTTTTGGGGAGCTATGTATAGCTGATCAACTCCAAATCATGACCGTGAACTAATTACTACACACACTCAATTACTAATAGGTACGGTATTTAGCAAACTAGTAACTGAAAAATATTTGCAACATCTTCTGGGTTCAATTGGGTTGTGGCGGTAAATCCTGTGGTTTTTCAGATTGGGGTTCTTCAGGTTTCAGCTTCTTTAGCTCCTTCTGTTTCATTATATTGTAGCATAAAATCACACCTTCCTGTGACAACCAACAACAAGTCCAAGAGGACCAAATTAGAATCCAATATTTAACTTATTTGATTCATCTACTAATTAGAAATGGGTTATAGATTATGATAAAAATGACTTACAATTTCCAAAAAGTCAAAGCTGGGATTAGATTTTATCATCAATTCGATCCCTTCTGTTGTTAATTCCTGATCCAATGCCATTAGTGTTGCAGCAGCTGCTATGGAAGACGGTCGGTGATGATTTAAATTGATCTCTGCATTAAAGAATAAACATAATTAACCATCCAAATCAGTAATAGTACCAATAATGCTAATTAAGTGAATAAGATATCAAACATAAATGTTTATGGAATGGAATATATACCACTTATTATAGACATGACGAATCCTTTAATCCTAGATTTTACATCAGGTGCTGGAGGGTCATTGCACAACCTGCTGAAGAAGTATTCAAGAAATGCAAAGGGAGTGACCAAATTCATCTTAAATTCCAATGCTTCCAACACCCTAAGCTCAGTACTCTGAATCGCTTTGCTTGGAAAGGCTGAAAATTTTGGGAATGATGGCATTTTCATCCGCTCCTCCATCTTTACAGCCAGAGATAGACATGTCACTGCAATCAATCTAATAGTTGATGCACAATTTTTTTTCTGCAACCATGAATTAATTAATGGCTCATCAACAATAATAACACATTTGAATGAAGTATAATAGCCCAAATAAGAAAATATTACATTGGGGGTCCGCTTGGAAAGGCATCGATCAAGGTATGTCATGGACAGATATGCTGTTTTGAATTGGAGTCTAAGAAATGGTGCTTTCTGAATTAATGAAAAGAACAATAACAACAATGAATTCCCATTGAAGAAGTTCAATCGAATAGAATACAAGAAATGGGGTTGAGAGTTGAGACTATACTATGAAAATCCATTGCATAGCTTCCAAGCGAGCATATTTAAAAACTTCATAGCGGGTATCTCCCTCAATTAGGTCTTCGATGTGCTCTGCTTCCAATTTGGGATCATAATAGTTGGGCTTCTTTAACTCCTGCTCCTCCATTATATTGTAGCATGTACACACATCTTCCTGTGACATAAAGCCATCAACAGGTCCAAGAGGTCCAAGACCCATTTATCAGAATCCAATCTTTTACTTATTTTATACATCTACTAATGAGCAAATGGGTTGTACAGTATTATAAAAATGACTCACAATATCCAAAAAGTGAAAACTGGGTTTGGATTTTATTCCGGATTTGATATCTTCGCTTCTTTTTCGATTCAATGCCATTAATGTGGCAGCAGCTGCTATGGAAGACGGTCGATGATGCATTAAATTGATCTCTTCTTTGAAGAATAAACGTAGTTAATACATAGTAATTAATACATAATATTATACCAAAGTTAATTGAATGAGATATGAGACATAAATAGTACCTCCTATTATAGACATGATGAATCCTGTAATCTTAGATTTGTCATCTGGTAGTGGAGGGTTACTGCACCACCTTCTGATGAAGTAATCAAGAAACGCTAAGGGAGTGATCAAATTAATGTTCCATTCCAATGTTTCGAGTACCGAAAGCTCCGCATCCTCAACCCATGTGCTTGGAAAGATGTAATCTTCAACTTCAAATTCTCCTAGTGGTGGCAATTTCAAGCCCTCCATCTTTGCAGCTAGAGATAGACATGCCACTGAAATCAATCTAGTTTGCTGATGTCTATGTTCTACCTGCAAACCAAGAATCAATGATTCCTTAACAAGAACACGTTTGAATGAATGAAGTACATTGATCAATTGGCATTGAAATAAGAAAATATTACATTGGGGGACCGCCTGGAAAATAATCGATCAATGTATGTCATGGACAAATAGGCTGTTCCGGAATGAAATCCAAGAACTGGGCTTCTCTGAATCAATGAAAAGAAAAACAACATAAACATTAATTCCTATAAAAAGTTTTATAAATGTAGTTCAATATCAAATACAAGAAATGGGGTGTGAGAGTAATTACTGTGAGAATCCATGTCAGAGTTTCCAAGCGAGCATCTTTATTAGCCATGGAAAGCAAGATTTCAGTGTGAGAAGATTGATTCTTGTTGAACCCGAAGTTGATCTCTCTCTGAACTAAGACTTGAATATGCTCTTCTTCCAATGTATGGTCATAGTAGTTGTAAATATTATTTGCTACCTCTTGGTCTTCTTCATCTCTCTCTGAGTTGTATGCGTATTCATAATCTGCCACCTCTTCTTGGTCTTCTTCAAAGCTCGGACTTCCTTCCTCCATTTGGAAAGAGAGAGAAAGTTGACCCCCAAAGACTGAGTATTACAGAGAGGGAAAGGGGAGAATGGAGACGAAAGAGGGTGTAGTTTAGCAAGAATGTGACCCCGTTTTGACGGTTGCAGACAGAGTGAACAAAATGGGGTTTTGTTGTTAGGTATTACCGTTGAGGAGGACCAAAGTGTGACTGAGAATGCCCAAGTCTTTTGTAACCGGTTGAGCCAAAAATCACAACTAAAATCGAAGACACACACACACTCCCATTGAGCAAAGGATCCAAAAAGGTTGACCCCAATTGATGAAAACCCCTTAAAAATCGAATACCCATATAATAAAATCTGCTTAAAACCCATATAGGGTTGTCTTCAAAATTGATCAGGGATATAGAATTTCGCGTAAAGACGAAGACCCAAATGGGTAGCTGAACCAGCTTAGGAGAGCATATGAGTAAGAAGAGGGTCCGATTGGGCAAACTGGGTCAATTTAAGGAGTCTTTTTTACCCGGGTTGTGTCACTTAAATGACGCCTATTTCCATTACAGAGATCCGCGTGCTTCTTAATTTGGATTTAATTAGAAGATCAGAATTGCTTAAGCCATTAAATTTGGATTTAATTTGTTTTAGATGCATAACTAGAAGACCACCATAAACTCTCAAGTCTCCGTACTGAAAAGATCATCAATTCCAATAAAAATATAGTCATTTAGATGAATCACAAGTAATAATTCGCCTAATTAATAACCAAGGAGAATGGAGATATAGACTTGTAATTCCACTGTTCAACACCAATGTTGGAAGGCTAAAAATGCTTGCCGTAGCTTATTAACTTGACCTCCTGGTTGATTCTTTTTTTTAACCTTCTTTTTTTAAGTACGAGAGAAGCTAATGACAAATCTCTTAAAAAATGTGTAGATATAGTAATTAAAAACATTTATTTTACATAAAATAATGAATTTCGAATTGCCACTTCTCTTTTGAGCTCTCAATAATAGGCCAATACCATGTACTATTAAGTAGAAAGTTATCTCATTAGCCAAATATAAAGAGGATCGACATAGAAAATCCTCCTCAACTCACAGCACAGAAGAGCAGGATATTCACAGTCACCTTTACAAAACTTTGTTGCTTTGTTATTGTTGACGTCCAACATGCAACACAGATATGCATCAAATCACACAAATAGAGCTACCCCATTATCCCTTCTAGTCCACATTGCTCTCAGTCTTTTCAAACACAGCAAAAATATATTTGAACCCAATTATGAAAAGAAAAAAATTGAAGAGGTAACAGCAGCAACCAGCTGTGATATGTATCCCAAAAAGCCTTGCCATTACTTGATTTGGGGGAGCTATCTACGCATCTCTGATCAACTCCAAAATCATGCCTGTGAAGTAGTCCTTACTAATTACTGTACACATTCTCTTTAAACCAATGACAATTACTAATTAGTCACATATGGTATCTAGTAACTATATATAGCAGAATCACTTCTTCTAGGTAGCTGAAGACAGGTTCCAATGCTGCAGCATTAGATTGTAGCATGTACACACATCTTCTGTGAAATAAAAAAGCCAACAAGTCCAAGAAGACCAAAACCCATTTACAGAAAACAGAGCAGGGCCCACCTTTACAGAAATTTTGTTGTTGTTGATGCATGGCCAACATGACATAGATGCCTCAAATCACACAAACAGAGCAACCCCATCCCTTAGTTCACATTGCTCTCAGCCTTCTCAAATACAGCAAGAAAGATATATGAACCCAGAAATGAGAAAATCTAAAGAACAAAAATTGAAGAGGTAACAGCAGCAGACATGTAGCCCAAAAAGCCTTGCCTATATGGCTTTTTTCCTCCTCTGCTTTTTACTCTCTTTTTGTTCTTTGGGGAAGCTATCTAATCTCTTATAAACTTCATGTCATGATACTATACACACACACTCGATCTACCAATGAAAATTACTATTAGTCACAAGTAACTGAAGGATTATATCCAACATCTACTGGGCCAATTGGGTTGGCAGTAACTGAAGGATTATATCCAACTTCGAGTGACATAAAGCCAACAACAATTCCAAGAGGACCATATCAAAATCCAACTTTATCTACTAATGAGGATAAAGAATAATCTTCATTAGTAACTCAATAATTATGTACAATATCTACTGCTGCCGCAGTGCAAATATGTGGGTAGGACATGACACACAATTATGTTGTTTGGGAATGAAATCCAAGATCTGGGCTTCTCTGACTCATTGAATATAAGCATTGTTTTTTATTGCTTAAGAAAGTAAGTACAATACAACTCTAGAATTAAGCACCCAAAAACGCACAAAACGCACGTGTAACACATACAAGAATTACGCACCACAAGGACAACGTAATGATACTATCTGAATACTTGTCCCATGGCCTGGATTTGATCTCCTTGTTATCATAAAGCTTCTCTTGAAACACTTTTGGTCATCATCTCTTGCAGCTCTCTTGCGCGTAGCACTACTGTTTGCTGCAGAGGAAGAAGAAGAAGCAGCTCTGCGAGTCTG
>QANT01003426.1:0-17439 GCA_003254885.1 Purshia tridentata | reverse complement strand
AATAAAATCAATGCAATATACCTTGCCAAATCTCAGCCAAAAGCTAGCAATCCAAAGCTCCAACACCAAACTCAGCCAATAAAAATCAAATGCTACAACCCAACATACAAAATGCATTAGTAACACAATATATATAAAAAAAAAAAAAAAAAAAANAAAAACAGATTTTATTCAACACAAAATAAAATCAATACAATATACCTAGCCTAACTCACCAAAAACTCATATTCTAGCCAAATCCCAGCAAACTTGCATAGAGAAAAAAGAATAACATACAAAAAATTTTGGTCACAAAACCACCCAATTGAGAAGAGAGGATGAGAGGAAGAGACAAAAAAAATCTATATACATACCAACAAATGCCGAGAAGAGAGAATGAGAGGGAAAGATGAGGAGAGGATGAGAGGGAAAGATGAGGAGTGGAGAGGATGACTTGAGAGGAAAGAAAATGAAAGAAGGACAAAATGGAGAGGAGCTGCGCGTAGTGAGAAGAATAGAAGAAAAGAAAAAATGAGGGAGAAAGAGAGAGAGGAAAAGGAAAATAGTGCGGCACTTGTAGGTTTAGACTATTTCTGGCGGATTGAACCGCCAGTAGCTAATAAAAAAATAATAAACATTATTTCCTTGCTCCTTTTTTTTCCGCGCCCAAGGTTTGATTATTTCTGGTGGATATGTCCATTAGAAATAGTTATTGCTGGCGGCATCAGATGCCTTTTCGCCAGTAATAGTGTCTTATTACAGGTGGTGCAACCAATCTGCCACTGATGACTGTCGGTGCAAGCCATTTTTGTTGTAGTGACAATTCCATACTATAGGGATTAGTCCTAAAATGGAGCAGAATCTAGATACGATATTTATGAACACCATAGCCACTGATACGTGATCATGCTTGGGTGCCTCATCTGGTATATTTCCTTTTCAAAATCAAGAGGAATCCAGTAATGATGATTTAGCACTCAAAGGTAGTGCTAACTCAGATGATATTGAAGCTTTGGAAACCACTCAGGTTAGTAAAAATAGTTTGAGAAACAGGAAAAAGAGAGTAAGTGATGAACTTGATTCAGAAGCAAGAAAATATAAGAAAGGTAAAGCTACTTCCACAAAAGTAGGGAAGGTGGGAGGTGTTGCAAAATTGTGACAGCAAATTGATAGGGTGGTTGAGGCCATTGAAAGTAGAAGTACTGCAACTTCTATAATGCAAAACACCTTACAATCCAATACTAGTATTCCTGAAGTGATGATTGCAGTCTCATGTTCACTTGGGATGGAGTCTGGGAGCAGTTTGTGGCTCTTTTCTACTGAGTTGTTTCTAAATCAAGAGAAGAAAGAGATGTTCACTACTATAGAAGATCTATGGATCAAGCTTCAATGGCTTAATCATATGATGAGCAAAAATAATTAACCTAGTTGCATTTCTATTCTTGAAACTTATGTTATTATATAGTTTGGATTCAAAAAATTGTGTGTTTGGAACTTGGACAATTTTTTTTTATTTTTTTATTTTTTATGTTTGATTGTTGTTTGGACAATGAATATATGTTTGGATAATTTATTTATGTGTTTGCACATTCTTATTGTTAAATTTTCATAGAAATGCATGTGAATGATGGTGAATATGTCTCAAATTTGCAAGTATTATAGTCAAATATGGATATGCCAGGAGATGAGGCTGAATTTAACGAAGTGATATCCCATTTTTTGTGTATTATTGAATATTATTATGAAAGATATATACATAAAGTTCCGTGTATGGTTTCATCCCAAACAGGAAATAGGTGGGTAATAGAGGGAACATATGTTTAGAATGGATAAACACGTGTTTTCTAGATTGTGTGTTGACTTGCAAACTAATTATGGGTTGAGAGCTTCAATGAGATTGTGTGGAAGAGATGTTAGGAATGTTTTTGTACAATTTAAGACATGGTGTAGGAAACAGGTTAATTCAAGAATGATTCCAACATTTAAGTTAGACCGTGTGTAGATATTTTAATACATTACTAGACATTGTTTGTCTTATGGTCGTCGATATCATAAAACCATTAGATCTTGAATTTAACAGTACTCCAGAAGAAATATTAAGAGATTCTAGATATATGCCTCATTTCAAGGTAATTATTAAAATCAAGCACTTTATGGTTTTTCATGTTCATAAAATTATATTTATTGATTTTTATATTTTCATTATTTGTAGGATTGTATTTGTGCCATTTATGGTGTACATTTTCATGCTTTAATACCTCCAAATGATTAAGTACCATATATTAGCAGAAAAAGGACACCAACTCAAAACATAATGGCTGCATGTAATTTTGACATGCAGTTTATATTTGCATGTGTAGGTTGGGAAGGCACTACAAATGATACAAGGGTATTCTTTCTGTATACTGAATCAAGCTTTAAACTTTCCTAAACTTCTAAATGGTAAACTCAGCTTTGTGCATAATATTTAATTTTCACATTTCTAATTTAAGTAGATTATAATATAATAATACATATTTTATTTGGTAGGAAAATATTATCTCGTGGATTTGAGGTGTATATATATCCACAAATTGATGTATATTTGGGACTATATAAAGGAGAACAGGATCATCTTCCAGATTTCCATAGAGGTAGCCAACTCACAGTTTATCGAGAGATATTTAACCACGCACACCCTTGGAAGTGTCATTGAGTGCACTTTTGGAGTATAGAAGAAAAGGTGGAACATTTTAAAGGACATGCCTAGTTATTCATTCAAGTTCATAACTATATAAGGAGGCATACCCAATGTGAAAAACATTTTCATGAAAGTGGGGATGACCCAAATGACATTCTAAGTGCAGAGGAAAATGAGACCAACGCACAAGAAGAATATCATATAACCAATGGTCCTAGATCACAAGAAATGGAGACACTGAGAAATAACATTGCTGCAAGTTTAATTCATTCATCTACATAGTTTTTTAGGATTATTTTTTAGCATATTAGAATTAGACAATTTAGTATGTAATGTATGGCTATTGTTTCCTATTAACTTATGTATATATGATGTATGTGATGAAGGATGTACTTTTAATATGGCTATTTTATATTGATATTATTAATTATGATATTTTATTTGTACCATTAAAATTAAAATATTCCTACAAAATTAATATGCATACTTATTTAATAATTTTGTTTTGTGGACAAAATTATAAACTAGTAAAATGCCATTTTTTTCCCCAAACAAATAAGTCAAAAACATTTTGAGCATCATGTTCATTTTAGTAATTATAAACAACCACAGTATTTTATATTACAATTTCCCAAACACCTTCATATTCTACAGCAGTTTTGAAAACATAGTTTACCAAACACTCAGGTGACTTTATTTCACAGCTATTTTGCTTCATAGCAATACCAAACTAAGCCCAAGGGCCATATAAGCTTATCATTTTTCCGATTAGTAACGAGGGGAATCTCCACAATAAGATGAACAAATGAATCCTTAAGATAAAAAACAACTTTGCTAAGGTCCTAAGATCTTGAATTCCAGTGGATCAAATGAGCAACTATAACTACCTGTATTTCCCTTAAGTGAATTTTAATTGGGCCCAGAGTGGACTTTTGTTTCGAATGAGATTTTAATTTTGACTTTGGGTCCGTTGGAAAGATCTTGAACACGAGAGTTCTTAGACTCGAATCGTGGATCGTTTTGGGGTACGGTTCGAAAGTTTTGAACGTGACAACAAGCCAAAAGTTCACTTTTTAAATTACTTAGATTTTGGATTGGACTTTGACATAGTTGCGTAGGTCTTATTCTCACGAGTTCGTAGACATGAAGCATTCATCAAATGGAGCTATGGTTTGGAAGTTATGAACGTGGAAATCTAGTGGCAAACTTGTAATTTTTGCAAAGTTGGTTTTAAAAAGCAAAAAATCAGTTTTTCCTCCTATTCTCTCTCCTTTCTCCCACACCCTCCTCTCTCTTCCTCTCTTGTGCACTCTTCCTCTCGTCATTGTGCGTGACTAAGGCCGGCCACTTCGGCCAGTCTCCGGCTAGACAGGCCACCGGTGACCCTCCCCCAGCCTCCTCACCCCGTGCTCTTCTCTCTCTCCAGCTTTCTCACTGTGCGTGCGACTAGAGCTTCCAGCTTCGGCCACTTCCGACAACTCCAGGTGGTGGGAACTGTCAGGAAAGCTTCTCTAGACGCTGGTCGTCTCGTTCTAGACTTCTTGCTCGCTAGCCGCCACTCCCACGCGCAGTAAGAATCTCGGAAAGCCCAACTGCACCACCAGTTTCTTCGCTGATTTCGGCCAAGTTTGGCTCGGTTTTAGGTGTGTTTTCTTCCCCTCACTCTAGGTTTCAATTCCCCTCTATTTTGGTGGTTCAATTGTGAGTATTTTGGAAGATTGAGAATTGGGGATTTTGAGACCTATTTCGGGTTGGCCTTGGTTGAGTGAAATTGTTAGTTGTTTGGTGAAATTGTGGAGTTAAGGATGGATTTGGGGTGATTTGGGACTTGTTTGGTTGTTTGATTTTGAGAATTTTGGAACTTGGATTTTTGGGAGATTATGCCAATTCGGATTTTTGTTAAACTGAGGAAAATTAAAGGTTCTATTGTGCAATTGAGGGTTATGGTATTAAATTGGAGTGAATTGGAACTTGAATTCATGAATTATTGTGAGTAATTAGTAACTTGGAAAATTTGGGGTTTGGAAACCATGTTGAATCTCTTGGAATCTCTGATTTTGGGTGTTAAATTGAGGTAGTTAATTAATTTCCAAACTTAGAAACCTTCGATTGTGGTTTAGAATGGTTAATTTAAAGAATTTGGAAAAATGGTGATTTTTGAGGTGAATTTAGACTCTAATTAAGTGGGTTTCTAACCTTGGTTTGAGCGGAAGTGCTTTGGGTCAATAAAGCCTCAATTTAATTGATTTTGGGAAATTTTGGTTGCCAAAACGACTCTTGGACGAACCCCGGCTGTGGTAGGTGGTAAATAGGATTTTATTGGCGCTTTTGGTGGATTAAAAGGTTGGCTGTCATTGGAATTTGAGTTGGAAGTGATTACTACTCTGTTAACCGTAAAGAGTTAGAGAAGTGGAGCACTTACGTGCGTTTCAATTATCTTTAAGCCAAGTTTAATTCTGCGTCTTGTTTTTGACACGCCCCGACCCTCGGGCACGTGACTAAAAACTGTTTCCCGTTTCCTGAAATTAATTCCTGAAGCTGTGGACCCATTTTCTGAAACTGTGAGCCATGAATAATAAGATAATTTACTGAAATAACTGTAACTTTACAAAAGCACATTTATAAAAATAAGCTGTAAAACTTTTACATAAAAATCAAACTGTAAAATAACTTTCTGAAACAACTGCTGGTCCCACTGCCTCGTCTTCACTCCACCGTCTCCTCAGCCTGCAAGCCTGCAAAACCAAACCCTGCACCCAACCACAGGTGCACCAGGTTTACACACAAACCCGGTAAGCTCACTAGAGCCCGTATGAGTGAAATCTACTAAAAAACCTCAAAATAAACTCAATTAAAATAATCAGATTAGAGAACCAACTTAGGCCTCGAATCACAATCCAACCACAAGTCACAAACACAATTCTGATCTATTACTTTCGATTTGCTTATTACCTTCTAGGTTTTCTATCGTTCCTTATCTATAGTCATGTCTCCTTACTCGAACTTTTTTTATTCTTCTCCCGTAGCTTCCTAAATAATTCATACTAGAATTTCTCATCATCCATGTATCACGTCTTGAATGACTTTAATAATTTATAAATCATATATCAAGTCAACCATCACCTCCTATTTTATTGATCTCGACTTCACTGGAATTAACAAATGGCCCCGCTTATTTCTCCCTCATTCCCACTTATCTATCAAGACTCAAGTCCTCGACTAGACTTTTGTCCCAATTCACATTAGGCTCCCATTTCCTCAACCTTCAACTATAAAAACATCTTTATACCTTTACGTCACCTCAAATTTCAACAGCTTTATGGTTCCACACTCTTCTAACACCAAAAATAATACCTTACCTAAGTATCAAATGGCCTTCATGCTTCCAAGGTAACCCACTATATGCAACCCTTCTCGTTTAACCTTTAACACCTCGAGATCTGCAATCCTAATTTCCGTACCCCTCTTAACTAGCAAACAACAACCAATCACACAAAGCAANTAACTGGACCAGAAAATTAACTGAACTGAAATTAACTTGATCTTAAGTTCACTCACAGTTTTCCGCACGAAAAGACTGAACTACCCTTCGTGCCCTTTGTGGCTCCTTTGCACGGATTCCAAAATCCGGCAGCACAACGGCATCGGAAACACAATTTCCGAGCCGAGCACACCTGTTAAGACCAGACAACCACCAAAATCACCAACAAGCCAACAAACAAACAAAACGAGCGGGAACCACCACACATGGTGGCTGTCCGACTCTCGGAAAAACACTCGAAAAGTTCAGAAGCTCACCCACTGGCTCGGGTGGTTGGCCCGAGGCCAAAAACTACTGATCCAAAAACTACTGAACGGTCACTGGAACCCCCACACATGGCGGGTCCCACGACGGTCAACGGCTAGTCAACGGCAGTCAACCTGCCAAAAGTCAAAGTCAAGTTTAGCTGAAACAAATTACACAGGCACGTAGAGGAGATCGAGGGGATCGATTCTCGAACCTGGGTCGACGGCCAAAAGTGGCCGGAAACTGACGAAACTCGCCGGAAAAGCCGGCGGCACACCCACGCCGATCCGCCGTCCACGGCGGTCCAAAGGTTCAATCGAACCCACCAACAAGCTGGGCTCGACGAGGGGAGAAGATCTGGACAGGTGGAAGGTCGCGTCGTCGCCGGAATCGCCGAGATCGCCACCGACGCCGACTGTGCACGATTCGAATCTCCACTTTCCGAGCTATTTCACGGCGAGCCGCCACCATGGGAAGGAAGAGGAGGAGCCGGCGAGCACGGGAAGCCAAGGATCGACTTCAGCTGCCGCCGGACGCGCCCCCACGCGCCGGCGAAAGTCACGGCTGAAATGGGTGTCGCGAGAGAGAGAAGCTTGCGGGAGAGAGGAGAGAGAAAGTGTGAAAAATCTGGGTTTTTGGGCTTTTAAAAATCACCTTTTTCAAAATTACCAATGTGTCCTTCTCTTCACACGTCCGTAACTTCCAAACCGTAGCTCCGTTCGACGCGTGCTACGTGTCTACGAACTCGTGAGGACAAGACCTTCCCAACGAACCCAAGGTCAACGCGAAAAGACCTCCCGAACAAAAAGTCAACTTTTACCCCCTTTAAAAGTCAAACTTTAAAAATTTGAGAAACTTCCAAAACGTTTTACTTTCTAAATTAAAATCCCGAAAACTTTTAAAAAGCTTTTCAAAACCACTTTTGAAAGGTGCGGGGTGTTACAATTTGTGTTGTTTAATTAGCTTTAATTGGACCCAATGTGTTGTTTGTGGCCCAAATCTATTCAGCCCATATGTTTGAGTGGCTTCAAGTATGCCACATCATCCATTAGTGTAAGTTGGGTGACTTGAGCTTCTTTTACACGTGAGTACAATGTAGGACCCCGTACTTTTCTAAGTTTATTTTGAAAAGTATTTTAAAGAATTTTGGGAATTTATTTGAGAAATAAAATGTTTTGGGGGTTAATTTCTAATTTTAATTTATTTTTAGTTGGGCGTAAAGTTAACTTTTTGTTCAAGCGAAGTTTTAGTTTTGACTTTGGGTCCATTGGAAAGGTCTCGATCTCATGAGTTTGTAGACACGAAGCACGTGTTAGTCGGAGCTACGGTTTGAAAGTTATGGACGTGTGAAGTGAGGGGCAAACTCTCCCGTGCTCACTCCCTCTCGTCACTGTGCGTGATTGAGGCCGACCACTCCGACCAGACCTAGGCCACCGTCACGTCCCCCAGGCGTTGGCCACCTTCCCCAACCACCTTTTGCGCCAGCAGCCACCCCACTCGCTTGAAAACAAGCTAGAATTAGCCCATGTGCCACCGGCCTTCCTTCGTCGATCCCAATCGTTTCCAGCCATGTTTGGCTCAGATTTTTGGTGGGTTTTACTCTCCAGGCCATGGGCTTCTTTTCTCCTAAGGTATTGCCCTCCAATTTGGTGAAATTTTGGAATTTCAATTTCTAGGGCTTTATGCCTATTTCGGGATTTCCTTAATTTGAGCCATTTCGAGTTGTTTTTCTTGCTTTCGAAATGTCTAACTCGCTTTTGGGCTTGGCTGGGACTTGTTTTGGTGATTTTCAGGTTACCCCTGACCTTCGTCACTGCTGCCACCGTCTGCTCCACCACTTGTGGCTAAGGGTTGGGTGGTTTTTCTTGCCGTTCAGCCTCTCCTGAGTCTCAAAAGCTTAATTCCCAACTCCAGTGATTTTTGCGTACTCGACTTGGGAATTTCTATTCCCTATGTCGTTATGCTGCCGAATTTGAGAATCCGAGCAAAGACGCCATGAAGGGCAGTTTGGTCTTTCTCTGCTGTGAGTGAATTTAGGTTCAATTCCTTTTGGTTGACTTGTTTGCTTGGTTGTTAGATAAGTGGTGTAACGACCCGTACCTTCCTAAGTAAATGTTAATAGGGCCCAACGCTGACTTTTGGTTCTAGTAAGATTTTAGCTTTGAATTTGGCTCCGTTAGGAAGGTCTGGAGCTTACGAGTTCATTGACACGCGGCATGGGTGATTTAGAGTTACGGTTAAAACGTTATGAACGTGATAAAAGAGCTCACGGTTGACTTTTTAAATTGCTTGGAGTTTAGAGTTGACTTGGAAATGATTACGTAGAGCTCGACGCCACGAATTCGTAGACACGTAGCATGCGTCGTTTGGAGCTACGGTTTGAGAAATACGGGGGTTCAAAGTGAGGGGCAAACTTGTAATTTTGAGGAAATTTCATTAAATATTCCAGAAAATTCTGGAATATTCTTCTCCCCCTATTTCTTCCCCTCTCCACGCGCAGGCCAGGGGAAGAAGAAGCCAGCCAGCCCGACACCCCCACACTCTCTCCCCTGCGCGACGCCCGCCATTTCCGGCCACCTCCGACCTGCCCAGCCACCGGCGACCCCCACCCAGCTACCTCCCGACGCCCCCCGCCCCTCTTTCTCCCTCTCTCCCGATCTCTCTCCCCTGCGTGCGCGACTGGAGCTTCCAGCTCCAGTCATCTCCGGCGACGACAGACGATGGGACGGCCGAGAACCACTCCCCAGCTGCCGGGCCAGCCACCCCGAGACTCCCCAGCCGCTCCTATAGCCAGCCCAGCCCCTGCGCGCGACTGAAACCAGCTTGGGCTGCCATGGTCGCCGATCTCTTCCTAGCCATCTTCGGCGACGACAGACGATGGGACGGCCAAGAAGCACTCCCCAACCGCCGGGCCAGCCACCCCGAGCCTCCCCAGCCGCTCCTATAGCCAGCCCAGCCCCTGCGCGCGACTGAGACCAGCTTGGGCTGCCATGGTCGCCGATCTCTTCCTCCAATTTCCGGCCAGTTTTCCGGCGCCCCTTCTCTCTATTTTAGGTGGGTTTTCTTCCCCCCATTCTAGGATTTATTTCCCTCTAAATTGGTGGTTTAATTTTGAATGTTTGAGAAGTTAGAATTTAGGAAATTAGAACCCAAAATTCGGATTCCCTTGAGATTTCGGAAATTGGAATGTGTTGTATGTAATTTTGGGCAATAATCATTTCTAGTGACTATGAATTGAAGGTTAGATTAAGGAATTTAAAGGAATTTTGAGAGATTGGAAAATTGGGGAAAGTGGGGTGATTTAGGACATATTAATTCTGGTTTAGAACCTTGGGCTTTAAGGAAAAATGGAAGAAAATTGGGAATTGGTGAATGAAGCTTGGCGACTTCAGGTGGTTGCTCGAAAATTGGGTATTGGGCATGAATTTGTGATATTTTAGCTAATTACCATCGTTTAGAAATCTAATCTGGAGTTTGGAATGATGGGTTCGAAGGAAAAGGCAGAAATGGTGAAATTGGGGTTGAAAACGCCACTTTGTTTGGGGTTGAGGTTAGTCCGACCCATTAATTGTGGAATTTAGAAATCGTCGTGGAATTTAGACTTTATTAAGCGGGCTATTAACTTTGGTTGCATAGAAAAGACTTAGGTTAGCGAAACCCCAAATTTTAGACATAGACGGACAATTTAAGTGAGGGAACTAATGACGTATTTATTTTTGTAGTGAGGAACTAATAACGTATTTCTTTTCTTATAGAGACGACACCCGAGATTGAGGGCGATCCAGCCGAGCAACGAGACTAGACTCCTTGACTGTGAGTGGACTTTATTTTATTTAAAGTTTATTTTGTTTTACAGTTGAATTTTATTTATCTTGAGAGTTGTTTGGACATGAATTTCATTTATCAATATTGATTTCGGGATCTCGATCTTTATTAAATGTGTTAGACGGATTAATATTTTTGATCACTTTTATTTATGTTTGAGGTTCTGGGAAAACTTTGATTTCGGGATCTCGATCATTATTAAATGTGTTCGACGGATTAATATTTTTTTTATCACTTTTATTTATGTTTGAGGTTCTGGGAAAACGACTTTCAAGTAAAGTTTCGGGAACAATTATCGATTTCTCCATAGTTTTAAGAAAGTTTTCAAATGAATTATTTAATTTCATTGCGAATGATTTCGGATGGACGGTTTTGGATTTTAATAAGCACCCACTTAGTACCCATTCTGGACATTGGAATTATATAGGTCTTTGGGATCCATCACGGCACACACATAGGCTTTGGGCCGTGTGCCGGGATGCTTTGCCCTTTGGGGGCGGCCCTGCGTGCACGTACGGCAGGTATGTTGGCCCTGCATGTGTATGACAGACCCTGGCTCTGCACATGTACGGCAGGATATTGGCCCTGCATGCGTACGGCAGGTCGTAGGCCCTGCGCATGTACGGCAGGATTATTGGCCCTGCATGCGTATGGCAGGTTATGGGCCCTGCGCATGTACGGCAGGCTATACGGGGAAATTGGGAGCAAGCGAAATATTCTTTTTAAATTTCAAGATTTGTTTAAGTGAAGAAAATCTCAGAGTTTTCATGATGAAATTTTCGCTCTTTCAAACTGAGAAATCGCAAAGTATTTTACTAGTTATGTCCAATGATTTGTTACAAACATTTTAAAGCTGTTTCAAAATTGGGGGTTTTAATGCAAAGTCAGTTAGGTCCTTGTATGAAATTTTTGGATAATTGTATAAGTTATTTTATTTTGTCCACTCACTGGGTTGTCTCACGTTTACCTCTTGTGATTTTCTTTTAAAATTTCCCCCAGGTAACTGCGGTGGAGCGGTCGAGCAGGAGACGCGTCGAGGATTCCGTAGACTATAGAAACTTGTAAATTCCCCCCCTAACGTAGTATCTAATTTTACTATTTATAGTAGCTGGACTATCGTGGTGTAAACATCACTGTCATTAGTACGAACACTATCTTAGTTCCCTCTTGTTATGAGTTTGGGTCGGAGACCCCTGTTTGTGGTAGGGAAGCTGGATTAGAAGTGTAATTTACAGGTTGCTAAAGAAAGGAAATCCAGGGTTAGTCCAATTTCAGGGGAGGTTCTGCCGAATTTTCGGTAGAATTTTCCTTGACATTGGATTCCCGCAGGGTCACCCCGAGTTCAAAGGTGGAACTCGGGGAGGGTCCTGTCATCTGATACCTAACTTTTCCAATTCCAATCACGGTAATTTTTTGTTACCAAGATTTTTGATTAGGGATCTAAGAGATGAACGGTTTAAATCAGTCAAATTTGAACGGTTCATTTGATTATCTTTATGACAACGAGAATCATTTGTGCGTTCGATTGTCGATGCCTAACTTGTACAACTCTGATTGAGTTATTTTTTTGCACCGACGATCTTTGACTGGGGCAAAACAAAATGAACAGTTCAGATTGCTGGATGCATGATGGCATTATGAGGTTCTATATAAAAATACACTTGAAGGTATAAGTAGATTAACCTTTTATGTAATTGCTATACATTTCAATAAACGCGAATAAGACAACGGCACTTCAACGATCGGAACCGTTCATTTTTTATGATTATACTTAAATTTCATTCTTGCAAATTACCACGACAATTGGAGTTGATCAGACCGTTCGTTTAGAACAAAAATTTTCAACACGGATAAGTTAGGGCGACGAATATGAGCATCTCGTCGCCCTAATAAGCTTTGGGCGACGCAATTATAGTCTTCATCGCTCAAAATAGACTTACGGCGACGAAACTGTTTATTTCGTCGCCCAAACTCACTAATATTTAAATCTTAAATTTTAAATAAAATTTTGAACGTGAAAAATATCACCACCCAAATTTCTTCGGGCAATGGACATTTGTGTTGTCGTCACCTAAACTGCAAGTTAGGCGACGCTTTTGTGTTTGTCGCCCCAAGTCTTTAAACCGTCGCCATATCCACTTGGTGTTTTTGTGACCTTTGACAATAGAACGTGTCATTTTCAATATATGTCTACGTTAGTTACAATTTTTGGAGAGTGAAATTTGCAATTTAAACTAATTAATTACTAGACTCTTGGCACGTGCTCCACACGTGTCAATTAAAATTTAGAAATAATTACTATAAGATGCATGTTTTGCATCCTATGTAATCTCCAATACATCAATTAACTAAATTTAACAATAAGGTAATTCATTAATTAAACCAAAATCAGTTTTCCTTTCTTTTTCATTTTCTCTCAAACATTCTCTCTCTTCCCTCTCACTTTCTTCCTTGGCTGGCCCCCCGAACACTCTCTCTTCAATTACTCTGTCAGTCCGGCGAGTTTGCCAGCAAGCTAGGTGGCGAAACCACCACCATCAAGACCTTCTCTTCTCCCTCTCCCTTACCCAGTACTCTGAGACCGCAGAAAATGCCTGCGACGACGTGAGCTCGAGGAAGCTCCGACGGTGACCCAAGCTTTTCCGGCCAGATTGTGAGGCCGAACCAAACTCCAATTCATCCCCTCGCTGCTTTGAGTCGATTGGTACCATCGGATTGTTCATCCAAGTTGGAATTGATTCGTCGACATGAGGCCCTGTATATGTGCATAACATGAGCCCCTGTATTTTCTTTAGTCATTCTAAAAGTTGCTGGACTTTGCAGGTTTGAGAAGGAGCACTTGGAAGAAATAAGAATGATAATGAGAAGCCATTGGATGATTTGACAAATCCAGAAACTAATTCTTCCATACAGGTCTCTCTAAATTATTGGCTTTTAACATTAATATTGAATCAAGGAAAAGCAAAACATTTACCAAAGCGATCTGCCATACTGCTCTGAGCTCGTAGTACAATATAAATCACAAAAAAACAACATGCAAATTGTTGTTGGGCTACGATATAAATCTCATAGTTCCCCACATCAATATTTAGTTTTAGTTTGATTCTGAAATTGTAATTCAATTTCAGTTATGAAATTATGAAACTGTTCTGAAACTGTATTTTAGTTTCAAAATCAAACTGAAACTGAATTACAATTAAATTTAGGTTTGTTCTTGAATTAAACTGAAACTAAAACAACTGAAACTGAGAGTGAAATTGAAACTGCGGGTGAAACTGAAACTGAAACTAAAATTGAAAACTTGCAACTGAAACTGAGAATTTTTAATAACTGAATTAAACTGAAAGTTTTCCATGACTAAAACTGAGAGTGCAGCTGAAGTTACGGGTGAAACTAAATTTGTGATTGTAGATGGATTGATTTTACGTAAGAAATAATTTTGTGGTTGAGGGTGAGTGATATTACTTTAAAATTAAATTTGTGGCTATGGATGAGTTAATTTTATCTATAAATTAAATTAAAGGTGAACTATAAGTAACTTATTGTGTTTGAGTGTTTTTGATTAACTTTTTCAATGATCAATACCTTATAATTAAATCACTTTAAAATTTATAGTAACTTTTTATAAACCCCCTAAACACTAAAAAGCTTTTCTAAGCCCCCACCTATTTAGAAACTCTTCCAAAACCCCCTAAAATTTATAATACCTTGTTTACCCCTCTGACACAGGCTGACGCGGACTGACGCAGGCGCTGACACAGACTGACGCAGGTGCTGACGCGGACTGACGCAGGTACAATGTAACTGTGTAACTGTATTTTTGAAATACAGTGTAACTGTATTTGCATTTCTAAAATACAATTATACTGAAACTGAATTTTTAAAAACAGTTGCACTGAAACAGACAATGAAGCACGCGTTGGCGACAACGTGCAAGAAGGGAGAAACAAGCTGAGAGAGAGAGATAGAGAGTGCAAATCAGAAACCTAATTTAATACAAAACAATAAAGTTTACTAAAAACTGAATTCAATTTCACAAAAAATAGTTTCACTAAAAACAGTTACACTAAAAATTCAATTCAGTTTCACAGTTTCAGTGAAATTAAATTCAGTTTCACTAAATGCATTGAAACTGAAATCAAAAAACAAATATACACACATTCAGTTTCACTAACACAGCAAACCATTAAACAACAGAAGAAAGCCACAGCACTGTGCATACAATTTAAGCATGATTGCCAACATTTTACCAAATTATAGCTCATATATTAAATGAAAAAGCTTATCTAACTAGTATTAGATATAGGAATGGGTATACTCGGAATATTACAAAAAAAGGAGTCAAATACAGTTGGGTTAGGTTGACTAGGGGGTTTTGATAAATATTAAGTGTAAAATTGGGGGTTTTGGGAGAGTTTGATTTTGGGTGGAGGTGAAGAGATAATCTATCTCTAATTAGGAGGTTAGTAAACATTTACATTAAAATTTATAAGTATTTTTTATATTTTTATTGTTTAATAAATTATCATCGCTCTCTCCGCATTTTAAGGGAGTGAAGAGTTTTTAATTTTTTAATTTTTACATTTTACAATTATATTCTTATTTATTAGGTTGAATGAAGGATGTTTATGACAATTTAAAATTTGGTGAAACCTGTAACACCAAACCACTTTCCTGACATTATAATAGTAAAGATTATAGATTAAAGATGATCAAGACACAAGAGAATTATCAGTTTGACTATGGCTATAATTAACCACATCTCAATTCTGATCTACACCGCATGGTTATAAATATGAGATAATAAACGAATTTATATCTTCAACCTATATGAGTCACATTGTGAAGTATATCCCTCTTCATATATGCCAAAAGAACTTTCCCTGTTATCACTCCAATATTTCCCGGATTTTTCTGTTTGTTTTCCCTTTAAATCATTTTGCAAAATGTTTTATGTACGCGGTTAGATTAGATAGAGCATTTTAATCCAAGGGCTTGAGAAAAGATGTTGGGCATTGAGATAAAAAGGAACGCGTTTTGTTCCACAGGAAGTTTCGTGGAAGCTTCACTGACGTGTAATATCTTCACTTCCTTTTTCATATATTTTCACTCCTTCATTTCGCTCGGCATCAATGAACTCGATCATCAAAGTCTCCTTCATTTCGCCCCACCATTCATCATTTTATCTTGTTTTGGTCGAACATTAATTCACTATCACCTTTCCCAAAGGCCCAAAGCAGCAGTTGCCACCTGCAGGTATAGAATTACATAGATCCATCCAAAACCTTTTCAAAATACTTCACAATCTTCTTATTAATTTGCAAAACCAAATTATTATACCTTGTTCTTTTTCTTTTAACTAAAAAACCATAGATTCAGAAATAAAACAATTTGTCCTAGATCCGATCCGGTCCTGCCCCCTCCCCTTTCCTTGAGTTTTATGGAGGTGTACACAGCTGGAGGAGGTGTTGGTGTTGGCGGTAGTGGCGGTGGAGCTGGTGGGTATTGGCACGGTGAAGGCTTTGGATTGCGAGGTGGTGGTGGTGGTTATATATAGGAGGTGGAGGTGTAGGTGGTGGAGGTGGCGGAGGTGTTGGATGTGGAGGGCCAAGTCATGGTGGTGTAGTTGGTGCAGGTGGCGGACACGGTAGAGGGTACGGGTACGGTGAAGGCTTTGGAGCACAAGGTGGTGGTGGTCCATGCAGGTGGGGGGTATAGGAGTTGGAGGTGGCGGTGGTGGCGGCGGCGGCGGTTTAGCAATAAATTAATAAAGCCAATTCAGAAGTACACATCAATCACAAAGAAATTAATTAAGCTACCAAAATGGAGAAGACCACTTTAAAATTTAAAGTTGAGGTTGACACTTTTGGGAACATCTACTGGGAAGTGGGAAGTGGTCGGTACATGTCAATATCCTGTTTTTTCTGTTTCTTCTTTTCCTTCAGGCTAAAAATAAAAAGAATAGACTTTTGATTTGTCCATTTCAAATTCATAGGTCAGGATGTACGGGCCCTCACTGTCAAGGACCTAAGAGTGGCCAAGACAAAAGGGTATACGTCTGACCAGTCAAGAGATCGAGGGCAAGTACTTGTCCGTACAGTAGGTGACATGCAGTGTGCATGATATCTTTCCAAAGTAGGAATGATTGATCCAATTACAACATGAATTAATCCTAACCCAAAAACGAAAAAACAAAATGACTGTGTTTTGCTGAAAAATTATTGTAATTCCATGAATTAATATTCTACTTTTTCTTGAACTACCGAACTAATGTCAGGCATTACAGAAATCAACGTACCCGATGGCAGATGAGAAGGTGGACCTTGAGTCTTAGCTGGAAAGAGAAGCTAGTGTTGGTGTTGATGTTCCTAGAGGTCGGCGCTTGCGTAGCATCACCCTTATTCTACAGGCACGCCAGACTCTGTTCACCATGGCAGCAGCTGCCAATAACCCTAGAAAGGATGAAGATGACGATGATGATGATCATCTTACTGTTTCCAATTCCCGGGATCAAGTAAGTTCTCTATTGATCATCATATATAAGCATTCTCAATTCATGATGATGATCATCGTACTGTTTCCTTTTTCTTTCTCCTCATTAATCCTGCCATGTACGTATACTACTTAGCTAGCTTAATTAATTGAAATCCTAATCTACATTATTTCTAGTTTGTTGGTAGTACCAGCTGCAAGTGCAGATCGTTTTTGGTCGTGTACTGTTTCTGCAAGCGATACGCTCATACAATTTTTATAGCTAAATTTGGACATATACAAATCTTAGGATTTTTTAATAAGGCTAAATAGAAAAATAGATGAACAAATCAAGAGAGATGCACAAAAACATTCTAGGACAACCTTTATTAATTTTTTGCGCCTAACAAATTTGAGCATACGCTTACTCATAACTATTACTATCTATTAGTTGCAAACAAAGAGTTAAATTTCTGTATTCGCAGAAATTTCGAAAGAAATTAAATAGAAACGACGGAAATTGCTATTAATATAGAAATTTTGAATGAAACTTTACCATATGTTTATTTAACATATTATCTACTACTTTTATAAAAAACATTGAAGAAACAAAATTATATAATAGGTTTCATGTGATATAAGATGAATATAATGCACGCTGGAGACAAATACTGTACAAAAAATGGTTTACTAATTA
>QANT01003425.1:0-11881 GCA_003254885.1 Purshia tridentata | reverse complement strand
AAAAGTAAGAACGATAAACAAAACGAATAATAATGGTTATCTTTATTGTATATAAAAATAATGTATACTACATTACTGTTGAGTTGTATAAATAGATAGAATTCCCTTATGCTAGAAAGTTACCCTAAACTAGCAAATAGCGTTACACTAGAAAAGTTGCCTTAAACTAAAAGAGTTTCCATAAATAGCGCTAGTCCCTATAATATTTTTTTTTTTTCGACGTAATTTATAATAAATGACTAGCAAAAAATTCTATAAAGAGTTCCTATAAAATAGGTAAGAAATAAGGGAGTTGAACTCTTAACCTCTCGCGTGTAAACGGATGCTCTACCAATTGAGCTAATTTCTTTTTTTTTTTGTTTTTGTAGTTACATTATATCTAAAATACAATATAGAAAAAAAGATAAAGCTAAGACGTTTTTGTAATGGAAAGCTATTAAATGGCTGGGGTGTAACCTATAGCAAAGATAAAAGAGTAATACATTAATCGGTTAACCGTAAAAGTAACCTTAATGCTTGTACGAACTATTTAGTCTGTCAAACTCTGTTATTTGATTAAATATCTCAGATCTATAAGAAGGGTCTAGCATGTTTATTTTATTTTGCAGTCCTAGTCCTTTGTGAAGTAAATCTTTAATGGAAGAGTTTTGTGTATTAATTATAGAATCAAGTATTCCAATTCTCAATGTAACCTGTTTAACTGCAGCGTCTGACATAGCAGGAGGTACGTCAATACTCAGATTACCTTTGCTGTCTGATATAACGTTTATACCTTGTTGAGCTACCGTAGTGTCAAATTGGTTTATAAAACCCGCAAGCTTAGGCATAGCTTCACTTATTGCAAGTATAATGCTAGTTAATTCGCTTAACTCGTTACTACTTTTAAGTAAGTTAGTTGTAACTAACTCAGCTTTAGCAGAATTTAAAAAAACATGAGATACAGGAGTATCCACATTATTATAACTAGAGGTCTGTCTACTATCTATAGTTAACGCGTTTTTCCCTAATTCAAAAATAAACCCTAAAGTTAATAATACAAAAAATACCATCATTATAACTAATCCGTAAATGTCATTAGTGTATCCACTAACACTATAGGGGTATACTAATAAAATCTCTAGATCAAATAAAAGGAATAAAAGAGCAAAAATAAAGAACGATACGCTAAATTGTGTTCTATTTTGCCCTAAAAATGAGTGGAAACCACATTCAAAAACACTGTCCTTTTCTTGGTAAGGATTATGAGGTGCTAAGATTAAATTTATTGCTAATAATAAAATGGCTAATATGGGGATAAATATTATAAAAAAAGTTGTACTTGTCATTTATATATTAAAAAGTATTAATGCTAATATATTAGCTAGGCTTAATAATTCTTCAGGAATAAAAATAAACAAGGCTATTACTAATGTTATTACAGAAATAGATAAACTTAATGAGCTTGATAAAACAATATTGTTAATTGTTATGTCAACTTTTTTACTAATTGTGTTTTTTTCTGTAATTAACCCTTCTGCATGTAAATTTGTTAATTCATTGTTTAACGTGTAATCTGGTTTATCAAAAAAGATTTGTTTTATTATAGCTAAATAGTAAACCGCACTTATAACACTTGTTAGAATAGCAACAAGTGACATAAAGATATAACCGTTATCAATAGCTGCACTTAAAATCATCTGTTTACCAAAGAATCCTATTAACGGTGGTATTCCGGCAA
The DNA here is from genome assembly GCA_003254885.1 of Purshia tridentata. NCBI lineage: Eukaryota > Viridiplantae > Streptophyta > Magnoliopsida > Rosales > Rosaceae > Purshia > Purshia tridentata. The sequence goes on along the minus strand of QANT01003425.1, from coordinate 10,164 downwards.
AAGAGAATAAAGTAATCGCTAAGCTTAAAGATAGTATAGGATTAATGTAATACAACCCTTTTAGCTGGTCAATAAGTTGAATAGGTGAATTGTTCACGTCATGTAGATTGTTGTTATTTTCGTTCGTTTTTTCTTTTTCACTAGTAGTTGTAGATTCAGTATTATAAACATAACAGTATAAAGAATAACCAATAGTAATAAGTAAGATAAAGGCATTTAAGTTTGATATAGAATACTGGATTAAATAAAACATAAAGGCTTGTGTTGACTCTACCGTGTGTATACTCAGACCTAATAAGATAAACCCAACGTGTGAAATAGTACTAAATGCAAAAAGTCTTTTAATTCTAGACTGTGTTAACCCTACAACAGTTCCTATAACTAAAGATAAAAGAGAACTAAATAATAGGCTTGTTGTTCAAGAAAAGTCCATATCAAACATTGATTTACTTGTATAGTGAACTAATTCTAATAAGAAAATAAATATAGATATTTTTGCGATTATCGCTACAAAAGTTGTAACAATTGTTGGAATTGCATCGTAAACATCAGGGCTTCAAAAATGGAATGGTGCAGCAGATACTTTAAATAAAAAACCTACAGCCATAAAAAGTAGACTTATGTGAATATAGTAGGATTTATATCAATAAAGTAAGCTTGTAAGGTTGTCTTTACTTGCGTTTGATATACTAGTAATTATATACAGACTGTCTAAGTTTGTAGTACCTGAATTTGCATAAAGTAACGCTGTTCCTAATAATATAAAACAAGAGGATAATCCCCCTAATAAGAAATACATAAGTCCCCCTGAAGTAGCTGGCTCTGAATCTCTGTAAATAGTGGATAGTAAATACAACCCATAACTTTGTAGTTCAATAGATAAAAATATAGATACTAGGTCACTAGTAGAGATTAAGAAAACACTTCCTGTAACAATAAATAAAATAATTAGAGAATATTCAATAATTTTGAATTGTTCTCCCATTTTATTAACGATAAGAGTTCTGTAATAGATTAATTTTGTAAATAAAAGTTTGTCCGGTGAGCTATATTCTCTTAATCAGACTTTTCTAGGGTAAAATGAAGTTAATAACAGTATAACACTACTAATTAAAAAGATAAAGATATGAAAAACATTGGTAGTAGCTGTTGTATTAAACAGACCTCCGAAAATACCTATCCCTTTGTTTAAAAATAGAAAAAATAAGTTATCATACGCAATAAAAGCAGAGATAAGTAAGATAGTAATGGTGGCTCTTGAATATAAAATAGATTTGTCTCGTCTTAATGTAATTGAATTAGATAAAAGTAAAAAAATTAATGAAGTTATTACCATGTAGGAATAGAGAGATTCGAACTCTCACTAACCCCTTGCGGCCCTGTATTTATTTTCATTTCATTTACATAGTATAGTAAACAAATATAAAAGCGAGGGCTAATACTAGATGAATCTAGTACTAATTACCCGCTAAGTTTATCCCTAGAAATGTTTTTGCTAGAAAAAAGTAAGATAACTAGTTAACATTAAGATCCTCAATAATATATGGATACAAATAAGAATAATCATACAACATCAACAAAATGTCAGTAAAGTATTCCAGCTTCTAATCCTAGATGATGATTATTTGTTAAATGGTATGCTAGTACACGTCATAGACCTACAGCTAAGAAAGCTGTACCTATCATTACATGTAATCCGTGGACAATTTTGTTATCATAAGAGCTCTTTATCACTTATATCCATTCCTTATCGAAATGGTTCAGACTATGTCTTCATTTATAAAACATAAACCATATAGTTATGCTATTATAAACGCAGGGTGTTCGTGGTAGAATTATTGTAAATAAAGTACTCATCTACTAGTCGTTGAGGCTTCATGTATCCCTCTAAATAATATAATATTATTTCGAACATTTATTTAATACATGCTTCGCCGCACATTGTCCATATTATTTTACATACAATAATAATGGAGTTTCATGCAATTTACCCCGTTTTCTACAAAAATTGTATATATATATTAGTATAATTAACTATCATTTATCTGTTTCTATTCATATTTTTTTTTATTTTTAATATTTCTTTTAATAGCTCACTGTTTTCATGATATTTAGTGTTTTTTTCAGTGATGCTTGCTATTTTTTTGAAATCATAAAAGTCTAATCGTTTTTTACCTTTTAAAGGGTATGTATCAAAAAAAGGTATTAATTTATTAAGTATATCATCCAATTTATATACAACATAAGAAGATTGAGTTGGTCTAGTTTTCACTGTTTCCACCAAACCACCATTGAAATAAGTTACTAGATTTTCGAGTAAAGCGATATCACGTTTGTGTTGTGATATAGAAAAATAAACATTTACTTTATATGCAATACCTAGGCCTTGCTTTATTTTTGAAGTTTTTACATAAAAACAACCTTCACCATCAACAAACCCAGCTACTCAAAAAGGATTCATTTTTTTGCTAGGAAAAACTAGGTTTCTTACTGTGGGTTCTATACCAGGAAATAGACTTAGTAAAGTTTTTGACCATCCTTTACCCATAGAAGCTTTGTATGATAATATCTTGTTTAAACCTTTTTCATTTTTATGCTGATTATCGTAAAGCATATCTACTACTAAAGAGAATAAACGAAAATCTTCTTTTTTTTGTGTTAATAAATGATATTGATTAAAATGAGGTAAAATTACGTGTTTTAATGCACTAATAGATTGTACTGAATATATTGCTGTAGGATTCCCTTTTTTTACTCTTTTAATGATAGTACCTACTACAAAGAAATTTTTAATTTCTTCCAATAAATTATAATCTTTTTCATGTAGTTCTATGGAAAAGATGGCTGCGATACGTAAAGATTTAAATCTACTTTCATCTTTTCCAACTCTTATGGAAAAGCTAGACTCTGCATCGCAAAACCCTGTTATTCAATTAGGCTTCCTATTGTTAGATTTATCTGAATAAGATATACCAGCAAAAAAGGTCCGGACGCCACAGGTGGCTGGACCTTTTTTGATATATATACAATTTTTAGTAGGGGCTAGAATTAACCCAGTTCCAAAGTAAAAACATGATCCGAAAGCTCCATCTGAAATAGTGAATGTTGATACTGAATATTCTACACCTTGTAATGCCGTAAAGATAGTTGCTAATATAATAGTATATAATAAACCATATAAAGCTTTACCTCTTTTTCCGTTAATTAAAAAATGGTGTGCATATGTAACAGTAAATCCTGAAGCAAGTAAAAGAACTGTATTAATTAATGGTAATTCAAAAGGATCTATAGATTCTATTCCCATAGGAGGTCACATAGCCCCTAATTCTACTGTAGGAGAAAGAGCACTCGTTAAAAAAACTATTTGTTGCTTTTTTATAGAAAAAACGATTTGTTGCTTTTTTATAGAAAAAAATAGGATAAGTTTTTCATTTTTTAATTTTATGCACAACTATGTTACTATTCTCTATTTTTTATTCATACTTCCTTTTATTTTCTTTATGTGATCTAGTCCCTCTCGGGTTAAGTGTTGTTTATTTTTAATAAGCAAAGCTGCTTTTTTGAAATCCTCATAATTCTTTGATTTTACACCATGTAATTTAAATTCTTCAAAAATAGGAATCACTTTATCAAAAACATCTGTAAATTTTTCAACTATAAATTCACTATAACCTGATTTAGCTATATATCTACCACAATTTAAAGTTGAAATTAAACTTTTTAGGAACTCTTCCTCTCTACTATGTTGAGTCAAAATAAATCTCAATCATACAGTTTCCCCTAACGTAGATGCTGGATATTTTTTTAATGCTATAAAGAAACATCCTTCAGCATCAGTAAAACCAGCTAACCAGTGTAGACTTTTTATTTTTCTATGTTTAATAGCTGGTCTTACAATAGGCTCTATGTTAGGGAAAGCTAGATTTAAATTGTCTGACATTCTTTGATTGTTCATAGCAGCTTTAATTGACATAATTTTATGTAAACCTTCTACAGTTAAATGTCTTCCTTGTTCCATATCATTTACTACTTGTTTAAAAAGTAGGTAGTCAGATTGTTTATTAGTTAATAAAGGGTATGTATCAAAATGATTCATAATAACTTTTAAGTTTTCAAAACCAGATACTCTAAATTGAACAGATTCCGCTCCTAATTTAGATATTGTACCTACACCAAAAAACAATTGAATTTCTTCTAATAAGGCAAGATCCCTTATATGTACACCAATATGAAAAACAGCTTTTACTCTATAGGCCGTTTTATATCTAGGGTTAGAACTAACACCTGTATAAAAACATCCTTCCCCGTCAGTAAAACCAGTAACATAATAAGGATTTAAACCATTAGTAGAAGCATAATAAAAATTAGAAGACATTGCTTCACTATTCCCCGAGGGAGACTGACCTTTAGGTCTGGCCGTTGAAGGGGACCATCCCCCAAGGATAGAAAATAAAGATATTTGGGAATTAGAATAAGAAATTGTAGTATAGAATCTTTGTATAGATTCAAAAAGAGTAGTACCATATTTTATTCATTGCATAAAAACCAAATTTCTCTGGCACTTAGAGTACACCTTACAGTATTTAAAAAATACTGAGGAACCGTCTACTCGTTGCTCTTTTACAGATATAAGACTATCTGATTTAGATCCGCGATTGCCCATTCCTTGATTTGTATCAAGAATCTCTAATAATGTTACTGTACCCCCAGGTATTAATGGGGCCACTTTATAAGTTTCCTTATGAAGCTTAGTTATTAGAGCTTTAGGGTTTCCCCGGAGTTTGGCTCCTATCCACAAAGTGCTTAGTTTATGGAAAAATGCTCAAAATATAGCTAAGAAGAATAAAGCTTCAGATACTATAAATAAAGCAACACCTAGGTTTAATCCTCTTTGTACTGCCAAGGTGTGATGACCTATATATGTACCCTCTGCTATTACATCTCTTCATCAGAATGCCATAGCAAGAATTAATGATAGTAGGCTCATCATTAGGTTGTACTGTGCAAAAGCAAATCCATGGAAAGATAAAGCTGCAGATGTAGTAAGACTTAATAAGCTAATAGATGTATATAAAGGTCATGGAGAAGGAGATACTAAATGAAAAGGATGTGCTTGAAAATTACTTCTATTTAAATTTAACATAGTATATTAATATAAGTTCACAATACGTTTTTTTTTGAAAAACACACCTGAACACGAACCGGTAAGAAAATACTTTTTCTTTTGGTCTTCTACTATTTTCTATAAAACTAACGATTAGCTATTCTATAGCTAATTACATTAGTAGGGCGCTACTCCTTTTTTGGACGTTATTTCGCTACCTTTTTTTTTAGTTCATTTATAAATGAATAAATAAAATAAACTGAATAAATAAAATAAACTGAATAAACAAAATAAACTGAATAAACAAAATAAACTGAATAAACAAATAAAATAATAAAAGGGCCAGACCTAAAGGTCAGTCCCCTCTGGGACTAGAAAACAAAACCTGAATGCAGAATACTTAATAGAGTAAAGGTAAAAGAAAATAAATCAAAGGATATTTAATGTATTAGTACGTTATAAAAAATATACTAGTAAGTTATGAAAAATATACTTGTATTTTATATACAGGATACTAGTAAGCTATAAACAAGCTAATAGTATAAGACTATCTTGAAAAATAGTAGTATACATCTGTACTACTATTTACTAGCAATATAAATATAACTGTTTACTAGCTATAAAAGGTTTTGTTAAAAACCTTTTATTTGCAAGAATTATAGAAGATAGTAGTAATGTAATGGATATCTTTACTTACTAGTTATAAAGTTAAAAATGGTTAAGCTATATAGAATTTAGTAGTAATGTAATGGATGTAATCACATACTAGTTATAAAAAATGTATTTTTTTTCTTGAACTATATAAAATTTACTAGTAATGTAATGGATATCTTTACTTACTAGTTATACAAGTTAAAAAATGGTTAAGCTATATAGAATTTAATAGTAATGTAATGGATAATATATATGAAAAAAGAAGTACGGATGAAAAGTTGTGTTAGGGTAAAACCCTTTGTACAATTTATACATTAGCTATAGAGATAATTAGTATAAAAGATTCTTATTAGTTTAATGGTAGAACAAGATACTTCTAATATCTGAATCTAAGTTCGAATCTTAGATAAGAATCAATAGTATAGAGAATAGCTGTTAATTATTTTTATAAGTAAAAGGTTTAGATAAATAGCTGTTAATTATATTTATAATGATTTCTATTTTGTAATATAATTCTTATTCGTTTACAACTGGAAAATAAAGGTTTTACTATAGTAAGCTAAGATTCAGACTTAGATAAAATACTAGTTATGACAAATACAATGTTATTACGATTTTTTATGTAAAAAGAAAAGAAAAGATAAAAAAGAAAGAAAAGATAAAAAAGAAAGAAAAGATAAAAAGAAAAGAAAAGATAAAAAAAAAAAGAAATGAAATATATAAGCTATTGTAAAGAAAAATATTTTAATAATATAGATAGGTTTTATGTTTTTATTTTTATTTGAGTTTGATGATGGCTCTGAGTGAACGCTATGCAAATGCTTGACACATGCTAATCGAACGTCAATATTTAATTTTTTTTAATTATGTATATTGAAGTGGTGTACAGGTGAGTAATTGGTATTATGGCTACCTAGGAGTAAGGCAAAATAAATCCCTTATAAGAACAATTTATTATTCTTTATTAATACTAAATCTAATCTGCCGAATTCTATTGAAAAAAAGTTAGGTTAAAAGGTTAATAATAGCTATAATAAGTGTGGTTTAAAAGAAAGAGTATTTCGCTCCTAGTTGATTATTAATAACCATCGGATAAGTAGTAAGTGTGGTAATGGCATACTTAGCTTGTGTCCGTAGTCAGGACTGAGAGGTCTATTGACCACACTGGGTCTGAAAAAACCCCAGTGCGTATAGTACAGCAGTGAGGAATTTTGGTCAATGGCCTAACGGCTGAACCAGCAACTTGCAGGAATGAGAGTTAATATAATAAGTTTATTAACTTGCTTGACTAGGTCTTATAAAATTCTGGATAAAGCTTATTATGAAAACTTTATATCCATAGGTCTCGACCAAATCTTGTGCCAGCAGTCGCGGTAAGACAAGGGAGACGAGTGTTATTCATCTTTAACAGGTATATAGGGTACCTAGACGGTGTACAAAGGCTTAGATAAGTACCTGTTACACTTGAGTTTGATATGTGAGAGGAATATGTCAGAATTATTGGTGGAAAGATGAAATTTGCTAATACTAATAGGACTGATAACGGCGAAGGCAAACCTCTATGTACATGTATTTTTATTAGTGTTAACCTGTTATCTCGTTAACAATAATAAGCGAAAAATACTATAACTGACGTTGAGGGACGAAGGCTCAGAGAGTGAAGAGGATTAGATACCCCCGTAGCCTGGGCAGACAATGATGAGTGCCATAGGTTGGCTTTATGTTGAACTATAAATGAAAGTGGAAGCACTCCACCTCAAGAGTAATGTGGCAACGCAGGAACTGAAATCATTAGACCGTTTCTGAAACCAGTAGTGAAGTATGTTATTTAATTCGATGATCCTCGAATAACCTTACCACAATTTGAATGAACTACAAGATAGAATACACCTTTGGACGGCGTTCCAAAGAAATGAGCTATTTGTAGACCACATGCGTTGCATGGCTGTCTTCAGTTAATGTCGTGAGATTTGGTTAGGTCCATTAAATTAACGTAAACCCTTGCTTTATTTACTAGTATAAAGCAGTTCTCCGCTTACAATTGGATGTGATAATAGGGACTAAGACAAGTCATCATGGCCTTAATATTGTGGGCTATAGACGTGCCACATGTGCCTTTACAAAGGGATGCAATAATGCGAATTGGAGCTAATCCCCTAAAATAGGATAAAGTATGGATTGTAGTCTGAAATTCGACTGCATGAAAAAGGAATTACTAGTAATCGTGAGTAATCACATCACGGTGAATTTTATCTCAGATAGGTACTAACCACTCGTCAGGCGCTGAAAGGAGTATGTGCAATAAGTTTGGTGGCTGCGAATTGATAGTCTACATATACAGGTGTAGATCTTTTGGCAGAAACATCTTCGTATGCGTGACTCTAATTGGTGTTAAGTCGAAATACGGTTCGGGTTGGGGAACTAGCCCGGGAATAATGAATATTAACGATACACCCAAAAAAAAAAGTCTGTGCAAGGAGCATAAAGTTTATCTGGTTCTATGGTTCGAGTCCATAGACAGGCTCATAACCAATGTATATTGGTATATACTAGTTACTTCGGTTTTTCAAATAAACTTTATCTATTCGTTATTTCCTTTTGAATAAAACCCTTTTTATTCGTTATTTCGCTGCTTTAAATAAACCGTTGTAAACTAGGGTTAACCTATTTATTTTCTTTTTTTGATAAGATTTGTTTAATAAACAAATCTTTTATGGCTAGTAAATTTATTTAGGAAAATAAAAAAAAAAGTCCGAGTGCTGGAATTGGTAGACAGGACAAATTTAAGCTTTGTTGACGTTATGTCGTGAACGTTCAAGTCGTTCTTCGGATACATGGAAAACCATTATACTTGTAAACAATCATTTATTTCTTTTGCGTTAAAAACCAGCCATTTTTTTTTACATAGCTAATTATTAGTATTAGCTATTATTTTGGCACAATAGATAACGTAGCGGATTAAATATATTTATTTACACCTACCATTGTTATTTTTTTGTAGTTCATTTATAAATGAATTACAAAAAAAAATAAACAGTAAAGCACCTTTGGATAATTATCCCCATAGTAAATCCCTTATCTACTGTGCAAGGGCGTATTGAAAAATAAAAAAAAACTCCGTTAAAAAGGTTTTATTTAGATAGAGTTATAGTAATAAATATAGCTGTGTTATCTTTTTTAATCCTTGCTGTTTATTACAATGAATTGCATTAAAAAAAGGAGAGTTCCTTTATTGGTAAGAAGGGTTGAGCTGTAAACTCAATAGCAATATGCTTTTAAGAGTTCGAATCTCTTGTCTCCTAATAGTGATTATTTTTAGTTAATGGATATATCATTAATTCTCATATAGCTGATTCCTTATAGCGTTAATTCTTATACAGCTAGTTGCTATATAGCTAATTGTTTATAGAGAAAATTATTATACAGCTAGTTGCTATATAGTTAATTGCTTATAGAGCTGTTATAGAGCTGTTATTTTATGTAATAGCCTTTATAGCTCAATGGTAGAGCGGAATACTGTTAATATTCTGATAAATGTTCGATTCATTTTAAAGGCTCGAAAAGCTTATATAGGCTTTTTTATAACTAGCACGTTTACCGTTTTTTTTACCAAATAGTTAACCTTTTTATTTAAAATGAATAGTTATTACTAGTTCATTATCTATGCACTATAAAAAGTAAATAGAGAAAACTAAGGTTATACAAGAAAAAAAAAATGATTTCAAACAAACTATCTATATTTATAGGTTTATAGCGGTGTAACTACAAATCTATGGGCTAACGGATAGTATAGTACTAGTAGATTCTAGTGCTAGTAACATCCTAAAAGAATAGAGCTGTTTTTTACGAGAAGAATCGCTATAATTTTTGTAATGAAAAGGGTAATTCACAATTTTATATGTTGTATATTGTTAATGAAATGACATTTAATGGTTATAATGCAGTTAATTTAGATCTATTATACATTATTGCTATCCTATTAGGTATATTAGTAATTATAAGTAAAAACCCTATTGTTTCTGTTTTATTTTTAATAGGTTTATTTTTATGTATAGCTGCTTATTTAATCCTAACAGGATTAAACTTTATAGGACTAGCATACTTATTAGTATATATAGGTGCTGTATCCATATTATTTTTATTTATATTAATGTTGATAAATGTTAGAATCTCTGAGCTATTAATAGACAGTATTAATAGTATACCTTTAGCTATATTAGTAGGTAGTTTCTTTAATTACTTCGTTAATAATGTTCTACCCTATATGGTAATGACTAATAACTTACTATATCACTTTACTATTAAAAAAAAACTAACGAATGTTACATCTGTGTCATGAGATGGCTACTTAGCAGAAACTTCTCATATAACAACTATAGGTAATGTATTATATGGTATTTACTCTA
>QANT01003424.1:0-43232 GCA_003254885.1 Purshia tridentata | reverse complement strand
AAGAATAATATTATTGTTTAAAAAATTAATGGTATTTTAATATTATTATAATATTAGTATAATTTATTATTTAAAATAAAAGATGTATATTTTTGAATTTTCATAAAAAATATGAGGGTATTTTAGACTTGAAAAATACACTCCCATTATCCCTATCTCAATCCGACCTTCGAGTTCCCAAAGAGTCTCAATCATCCGAAATCAAGAATTTCACTCCTAATTTTGATGGGCCTCACCTCCACTCTTATTTCTCCTCAAGTTTGGTAAATAAGAAAATGAATATGTGAATGATTACCATATCTTGAGTAAAAGACATAAATAAAAATCATTCACACTTTTTGCATTCTCACTACCAATAGGTAAACATGCCTTTAGTCATTATGGTGATGACAACTTATTTACTCTATGGAATTATGTCATACTTTGTTATGAACTTATGACCATATACTCGTTTCTCTGGTATGTAGGAGATACTAAAATTTTTAACAATGCTATACTTATCACATTTTTATACTATAATTTTATACTATTTTATGTAGCAATTTATATGTCATCCATACATTGGACATTAAAAAAATAAAAATAAAAACCCTAAAAATAAGGAAACACCCTGCCAGTACAATAATGACACGTAAGATGGTACAACAAACATGATATAAAAATATGGTAAGAATAACATTATTTTAAAATTTTCTAAGTGCTTCTTTGAAATGAGAGTGTCTAGTCACTAAGTACTATGGTAAGTTAACTTTGTGGGAATTATAAATGTGTACGTAATACACGCAAAAGAGTAAGTATATATAATTAAAAAAAAAATAAAGTATGAAACCAAATCCAAAGTATAGGGCTAATATAATGTAACAATTATATGGCTCTATAATTTCACTAATGTCAGCTTCATATTTATCCTTATATAAAAAAGAACACTTGGGTGAGTGCTGCACTCACTGATGAGAACACTTGTCTTGATAATGGATAGAAATATAAAAAGTACTGCTCTAATTTGTTAATTTGTGCCTGCTGGTTTTCTGGTTTTTGTGTTAGAGGGTCTTATGCTTGCTGGTTGATGTGTAAAATGACAAATCTCTAAATTAAGTTTTGTGCCAAGCTTTTGTTTATCTTGTGTAATATACGGCCTCTGTTAATTGTTGTCAAATTATAATCAGTCATCAATGGGAATGGTCTCACACACAAAATGGAAGAACATCCCCATGTGGATTGCCACTATAAGCTAGCTACTTAGCGCACACTACAACAAATCTGGCCAAAGGCCACTATTTTTGCAACCATAAATGAGAGGGTGCCAATTGATATATAGGGTGGTCACTAATATTAACTGTTAGTGATTACTATGTTTATGGTGGAGATATAGTTGCCTAAGGACCCACTAATTTGTATAATAAATATAGTAACCAAATTTGGAGATTAGTGGGGATAATTATACCTTTCCTACCCTAAATACAACCAATAGGCAAAGGTGAGATCAATACAGTTGTCATAATTATCCTTTCCCACTTAAGACCAAACTAATTTTACAATGGTGACTATCTGGATATTAATTAGAAGGTGGGATTAAAAAAGTTGTCATAGCTATTGTTTCTTAATTTAGTAAAATAAAAATTTTCAAAATTTTCTTATTATTTGTTTCTTATATAAAATTTAAAAGTGGGGGTTTTCACAATTATTTAATATTTGAAACATTTATTTTTTAAACGAATTATTTCATGGTTTGACCTTTATCTGACCAAATTTAAGTTTTAATTTTTGAACGAAATTTTGGTCTATTTGAATAGAGTACGAGGACAAAAGCTCCCTTCATACATATTTAAGTTCGAATCATCTATCTCTGTTGTAATTAGAAAAAATAAATAAAGAATATAGCACAAGACTACGAGTACGTAGATACGAAGAATGCGTGAATCGGAGTTACGGTTCATAAGTTATGGACGTTAGACATCTAGGGGCAATCTTGTAATTTTGCACCTGTTTTGTTTTAAATACAAAACTTTACTCTTTCTTTTACTTATCTCCAAGGTGTTAAATTTCAAAATTTTCGGCGAAATTTCGCCAAAAATTTTGTTTTTGGGAGGTATGGAAATTTTAACACCAACCTATTAATTTTTCGTTAAAATTTTGCCGAAATAATCGAAATTTACCGAAATTTCACTCACCACTCACAACTCAGTAAAAAACCCAAAGTGATGGCTTTGTGGTTGGTTGTTGAGGCAAGGGAATGGTACCATGAGGTCTAGCTTAATGAGAGGAAGAGGTCTTGGGCGGTTTGGGGTCTTGTCGTGGCTGGAAATGGGAGATCGCCGGGCGAAAGGCGTGACTGGTTTTGTGTCACTGCGTCTTCGTGGATGGTCGGATGAGTGATCTGAGACCACCAGTGAAAAGGCGTTGTCGATAGCTTTCTAACGACACCAAAATCGTCGGAATCGAAACTCAGATGAGAGACATATAAGCGATCAAAATTTGGTCAAAGAAGAGGAGAGGAGAGAGAAAATTGCAAAGGAGGGAGAGAGAGCTCAGGAAAGAAGAAAACCAGATCTGTTACTTTTTTAAAATCTAACCTGCAATTACCATTTTGCCCCTATGCTTCAAATATTTGTAATTTGGGCTACGTAACTTCGATTCGCAATCCGTTTTCGCCTACATGCTCGTGAGTTCGAGTTCTATCTAACAATGCCAAAATCATAATTTATAAAGATACAATTCAATTATTTCTTCTTAAATCCAAACTTTTATATTAAAGGTATACTCGTCCAAATCTTTAAATATATCACCAATCAATGATCCGAGTCCAAAAATGTTCCGAAAATTCCTAAGGGTTCTTCTCATCTTGTACCATTTTTTATCACCTTAACTTCAAATTTTAAGTACCCATATCTCATTCAATTTAATTTATATGTTTCTAAATAATTCTCAATAACTCCTATAAATATTTAATTACTTAAATTAATTAGTCAAAAATCCTTATAACCTTAAATAAATATCTAAGAATCTCCAAACATTTATTTTGTCCCCACTCCAAGAATCTCCAAACCTTAAATAATGCACATAACAAACATCATAACCTCAAATAATATTCCATGAATCTTCAAAACTTATTGTTATCTCCAAATAAATTTAACAAAATTTTTCTTAGGTCTCACAACTTAACTTTTCTTTAATCTTTTTCAGTCCATAACCAATAAATTAACATTTTTAATAAATTTCAAATCAAGTTATCATATGATTATTTATGTTTAATTTATAAATCAAAATTATAATATAAATAAAACTAAGGTATTTATTCAATAAAATTTATGTAATTATTAATTAGTGAACTATTCATTGTACAGTATTTATCTCCAGCGCGCATTATATTCATCTTATATCACATGAAATCCATTATATAATTTAGTTTCTTTAATGTTTTTTATCAAAGTAGTAGATAATATGTTAAATAAACATATGGTAAAGTTTCATTCAAAATTTTCATATTTTAATAGTAATTTTCGTCATTTCCGTTTAATTTTTGTCGAAATTTAAAATTTTTCAAAATTTCCATCGAAAATTTCCACATAACCAAAATTTAACTCCTTGCTTTTCTCACACACCTTTTTTTTGGCTCTCGTCTCTCTCCTCTTTCTCTCTCACACGCCGATCACTCTCCAGCGAGTCGACGTCGTCTGACTATGGATGGTGGCAAAACCACCATGGATCTTCTCCTCTCTTCCTCGTCTCTCTCCCTCATTGCTCCGATGACCCAGAAAACCCGAAATCAACCCAAAGATCTGGTCATGGCTTTGCCGGCGTTGACCTGATTCCGGTGGCGTCGAGACAGTCCACCACCATCTTCTTCTCCTCTAGATGTCCTAAGCTCGATGGTGTGCTCAGATTCTCCATCCGATCAGCCACGGCGGCGGATCGAAGCTCTAAAGTTGTCACCTTCAATCGCCGATCTCCGGCGACTCTGGCGGCAAATGATGGCGATTTTTACTGGGCTTTGCTCCTCTTCCTCTGCTCTTTCCATTGGTGTAAATGCATGTGGTCAATTGTACTTGAATTCAAAAGCCTCAATTCTCTCCAACAATGGTATTCTCCCCCTCTCTCATTCTTCTTCTTCTTTATCAGTTTGCTTGGGCTGACTGGTTTTATTGTGTGTGTGTGTGAATTTTTACAAAAATGAAAACAGGGTCAGGGAATAGGGAGTTTTAGTAAGTTGAGGACCAAGACCCACACCCTCTGTGTCACATGAGGCCGTCGCAGCTTCCATCTCCATAAGAGTTGCTGCGCCACCTGTGGATTTCCTGCCCCCCGGAAGAAGAAGTGTAAGTACACCTCTCTTTCTCTCTCTCTTTCTTTTACATTGCGTAGCTTGGGTCTAAGTTTATTTTTATGGTTTTTGTTGCTTTTTGGTATTCAAAACGAGATCACTGGAGTATGCCATTCGACGAAAGACCACGAGAACTGGAAGGATGAGGTATTTGCTCAATGTGCCTCGTTGATTCAAGAGTGGCTTTAGAGAAGGTATTAATCTTGTCATTTATATTCTCTTTTGATTATTATTTTCTTGCTCTATTTGTTCATATTGATTTGTTTGCCTTGGTTTGAGTTTTGTATCTGAATTTATGAAGAGACTGCGCATTACATACAATGAATGGGGAGATGGTTATAGGCTTCTAGACTTCTAGTGCAAATTAGTTGATATTTTTTTTTTCCTCTGTATACATTAGATCTTTCTGATTTTGGCAATGTGGTGATTCTCTATTTATGAGGGTCACATGGTGGTATTTACTCTTTTGGTTTTATTGTTTTTGTAAATTGGTGTAAAGAAAACTTATGAATTCCTTCATGGAATTAGTTAATGTAAAATTCAGTTGACATATTGTGCTGTGGTCTGAATTTATGCATAATTCTTGCTGCAATGCTTGGATCAGCAAGCACCATTTGAAAATAATAGAGTGGGAAAAATAATAGAGCGGGAAAAGGTTCTACAAATAGCCAGAATTATAAAAATGTAGTTTAAATAGCTGCAATTTTAATTTGGTGAAAAAATGAATTTTGAATTCTAACTAATTAGTCACCAAAGTTCATGGAGACTTTGTTTAATGATATAATTGCTCCACCAATATAGAAACTATCTGCAGGATAAGTGAGAAGCAAAAATGTCAGAATGTGTTGACAGTTTTTGTCTACAAAATCCACCATTCTTACATGTGGGTTTCTTTAGATGGCTTGCCATCCCATCCTGTGCCTCCAACATGATTTTAGTGGCTGCAAAGTGGCAATTGGCAATCCAAACTAAATATAGTGGTTGTTGATTTAATAGATAACAAAAAAAATTGGTGGTGGTGATAGCCCAGAAATGGTGTAGTGGAAATTCACTATCATCTCCTTTGGGTTTTGAGGAGCAACTATGGCATATGGTTGTTGGATATATTAGGGTTCGGGCAGGAGCATGATAAGAAATCGCTCAATTTTATGGCGTGGATAAGGTAAGCAACCTCAATTAGACGATTGTACTCGATGCTACATACGTATAGGGACTTATGATCGATATGCGAGCTTGCCTGCATAGTATCCATGGCTTTCTTCATCCCCTTGCCCATGCAAGATTGCTTTTCAATTTCTCAAAGCACCCTAGGCTTTTAGCCTGCGACTTATGTTTCTACCTGTTATTGGGCTTGTGTAGGGCTGTTGGTCACCGTTGCTTCACCAAAGACATCGCTTTCATTATCGCGCTCATGAGACCTCGATCTAGACCGTGTTATTAGGTTTTAATAAAATCTTATTGCTTCAAGCAATATGAGGGTTTAGAGGGTATAAATAATATATTTTTAATTAAATATCAAATAAATTGATGTAACATCCTTTAACTATTGGATTGTTTGAAGGTCCAAATTTTATGAAAGGCACAAACATCATAGTCTTTAATGGCAGAGAAGTTAGATCCTATAATAATGCCACCTTTCGATGCCAGAAAATCACCAAACCAGCCGTCTCTATTTTCTTTGCCACTGCCATGGGAGAGTACTTGTGGAGATATGTAGCGAGAAAGAAAGACAGTGAAAAAGGAAGAAAGAGAGATATGGTTATAAAGAAGAGAATTATAGCTTCAAAATAGTATAAGATTGCTGACTTTTGATGGGGATTTAATAAATTAAAAGTTAGACCAAATTTGAGAAGAAAAACTGAAAAAACATGAGAAATAATAGACCATTTTTGCCTTTCATTTAATATTTGTTTATGATATTTTGGCGAAATTGACAAAAATGACAAATGTTAGAAAATTCATAAATGATAATGATGGAAAAAAATATTTGTGAATCAAAACGAGACAAAGTGAACATTAACTGTTAAGTGGACCTTAAAATGTAATTTCTATTTTATAAATCGGTTCAAAGAATATGGTGGGCTTGACACTCAACACCGTAGTCCAATTAGTTTAGAAATACCCAAGACAAATCAAGAGGGTTGCACAGAAGCTTCTATTAAAAAATGAGAAATCCCATTTTTCCTTCAGAAAACGGTTGGATTTCGCGCCATAAACAGTCTTATTTACCTTTCTGTGCCACCTAAACGGATAACAAAGCGACAACAAAGCAAAAACCAGAGGCTGAGCAGAGCTTCAAAAACCAATGGCCGCTCTAAGCATTGGCATCGCCATCACCGGCTCCGCCGTACTTACAAGACCCAAAACGAGCTCTTACAGGCCCACAAGAATCTCCTGCATTGGATGGGTACCCTTCAAACTCTGCTCTGCTTCTCAAATTTCATTTCAATTGCAAAGCATACAGTTTTCAATTTTTAATTTGTTTATTTTTTAATCCAAGGAAGGATCCAGAAGGTGTGCTCGGGCCGCCGCAGACGGGCCATCTGGCCCGACGAGAGTTCCATAGACGGCTCGAAAGAGACTCCGAAGCTCGAGAAGCCTTCGAGCGCCAGGTGCTTGAAGAAAAAGAGCGCCGTAGAGCCCTTAGACAAGTAATTTGAGAATTGGGTTTTGAATTTTCATGAATTGGGTCTCTGTTTTTTTTTTTTTTAATATAGTTTTTTGGTTTTTGTGTGTTTGTGATTGATTTCGAGTGGTTGTGCTTTTGTTTGCTTGGTTTTAGTCTCGGATGGCGCCAGATACTGCGGAGGAGTTGATCGAGTACTTTCTCAATACCGAAGCTCGGGAGTTTGAGTTCGAGATTTCGAGGTTGAGGCCACGGTTAGTGCTTTAAACCCATTTCTGTGTTAGCTCTAAGAGAATGAGAATGTAGGGAATGCATGGCATTTGTTTGAGGAAAAGCTTAAAAGAAAAAATGGCGTGCTATTAAGCTCGAAGGGACATTGGCATTTACCATTTACTCTTTATATTGCACTCCAATTTACATTTTTAGTGTATTGCTATTTGGTGTTTACTCTCTTAATGAGTATAATCTATGTATTTTTTTTTTCTGTCTGCAACCTCTGCCTTGCCACTGAAAAACTTTTATCCTAACATATGTTATATGCAGATTGAACAAGGAATTTTTCTCACACCTACAATATGAGCTAGGACAGCTTCGATTTGCTGTATCAAAAACTCAGGTTCCTTACTGAAACTATACATTTGGGTCAATCCTGGAACAAGTTAATTGATAGATTGACAGTGTGCAAATATGCTGATGGGTATACTAGGAAACAGAAGATAGATTGATTGAGCTGGAAGCATTGCAGAAAGCCCTGCAGGAAGGAACAGGTTTGATAAAGTTCACAAACTTTAGTGATAAAGAGTTTGCATTCTTTCTTGCTTACTGAAACCCGCAATTCCTTGCTACATTTTCTGTTACAGAAGCGTATGATAAATTGCAAATTGACCTCATTAAAGCAAAGGAAAGTCTAACCAAAATCTTGACATCAAAGGATGTAAAAGCAACTGTATGTGCTCTTTCACTCAATCAAGTGTCAAAATTAAACATTTTTGTACTTTTTGTTGCTCAACTGAATTATTGAATCTTGACAATGCAGTTACTGGACATGGTTGAGCACAACGAACTTAATAGATCCTTGTTAACACTTCTTGATGAAAACATAGCAAATGCACAGAAGGGTAACCAGGTAATTTCCTTGGAAAAGCTTCTTTCATATTGCCCAAGATAGTTTATCCCATGACTTTTTTTGTATTTCCGAGCTTGAGGCAGAGAAATTGCAAGATCACTCATAAAATACACAGTATTCACCTTAGCATGGTATTACTTTCCAGCTATGTGACAATGCTTATTCTACCTAGGGTAGCAGATGTTCTAATGAAAGTTAAACCTAAACGTGAGGAAGCACTTTCTCTTAATTACATAAATCAACTGAAAAATTACTTAGTTCCTCTTTCTGTCACCACACTGTCCATTTATGAACAAAAAGCTTAGTTATATGAAGCAAAAACCTGCCTGGATGAACAAAAAGCTTAGTTCCTGCCTGGATGCTAACTTTAGTACGCATAAATTACTCAAAGCTCTCTGTTTTGTTGGATTGGTCCACTCTTGTCTTGACACTTAGGGTTACTTGAGTTGACCTTAGAAGAGCACATATAGAGAGGATTTAGAGGAATAGCAAGCAAGAGATTTGCTGTTGTAAAACTCAATTGAAGATAACTCTGTATTGGTATCTTCATACCCGGGTCCAACTTCTCATACAGGTAAAGATTTATGCCCAAGTAGAGCAATCACTGTTTCAATTACCTGAAATACCATCAGTTCTAGTATAGGTGAAGAATACTCAAAAGAGATGTACAAACACACAAATGTTACCGTTAAATCTTATTCAGTAACTGCATCTATAGTGAATTAAACTCTTAAGATATGTATAAATGTTAATTTATGACTTGCAGAAGCAAGCAGCAGACTTCATGGAAAAGCTTCGTGGGGCTGTTCTCAAGTACATGACAGTTTAGTGTGGCGATGGTACATATTAAGTGCCTGATTAATCTTTCAGACGAAGTTGCAGTGACTTTTAATCCGTCCATATAGTTTTGCCGCACTACATTCAATATATTATGTTCTTAGATCGAAAAAAGAAAATTAAAATTGTAATATTGGGAATACTATTGTACCAACTACCAATGCATGGTTGGACATGCAATATTATACATAAAGTGAGATTCTAGATCTTTCTAGTTTCAACCATAATGGAAAAGTCACAAAATTTGGAGTCATCACCACAAGTATAACTCTGAGTTAAAATTTTTTTGCTTCATATGAAATATAAACAAATAATAGTTAACATGTGGTAGGGTGAGATTGTTATATAACAATAAATAAAATAGGGCTCGATCATGTGTTAGGGCTCAATCAAGTGCTAAGTGTAATGTCATGATTTTTTAATTGTATTCAGTATACCATGTTTATGAAGGAGTCACGTTGTTTTATTTAGACAACATGTATTCTCATTTTATCCTTGTCATTCCTTTTACCTCTTCATGTTGTTTTCTGATAAATTCATAGAAATGTGAAACTAACAATGGATTTGAACCTTGAGTCCTTGAGAACCAGTGACCTGAGAAATTGGTCACAGATTTGGAAAGCACTTGAACAGGGCATAAAGTAAATTGCAGTACGATGTCTTGCACAGAACTTTCTGATTTTTAACATGTATGCTGACCAAACTATCAGAGAGATGTTCTTGGTCCCTTGTAAGAAGTCTGTGCTTGAAACTTGGAGGAGGAGTGTGCGTTAGTTTCCTCCTCCTCTAATTAGCTGCATGAACTGCTTGCACAAAAATCCAACCACCAGGATTCGGCTGAGATTTAAACTGAGATTATGCATGTCCTTTTTTGGTGGTTTTTCGGCTTTTTACGGAGCGCGGATCAAGTACATGCGTGTCACAGCTTGGCTAGGTGAGCTCGGTTAGAAAATTTTGGTGGAATGCATATGAATCCAATTCTATAACCACCTACAGAATCAACGAGCTGCAACAGCTAGAAACAGTGACTGAGAAAAGCGGTCGGGGAACAAGTAACGAGAATGACTAAAAAGCCCATGGAAATTGATGGAAAATTATGTCACCATTTGGAGAAATGAGTCTTGCAGGAAAAAAAGAAAATCAAAAGAATTACATAGGTAAATAGCTAATCTTGATATAATCTTTGCATAAAAAATTATGCAAAATCCACAACCGTGGGTATATTTTATATCTAAATTAGTGCCTCTGTTAGGTGGCATGTTTGGGTTGAGTTATAGTGATTAGTGACCTAGTTGAGTTTGTTCTCAAACGACGAGTCGTAGACATATATATTTATTTATTAACTTAGTGGCCTCTCTCTATCATGTCTGCACTTGCTTTATATATGGTTGTTATTGCTTTTGAATTAATTATTAATAATTTTATATTTAGTTAGTACCATGAATTGGTGGAAGTTATCACTAATTTTAGTTATTATTCATGCAAGTGACAAGTAGCTCAAATAAGCATATTTGAGGAAAGCCCACTGGTTACACCTTTTACAGTATGTCTATGTCAACACTAGACCAGTGCTTGTTGGATAAATCTCTCTTTGATTATGTTTCTGCCCCAAACCCTATTAAAATCAATATTAAGTACATTAGGTGGGTGATTTGGTGTTTTAAAAGGGTTAGGCTTACATTTACTCTATACAGTAAATGAGACGATGTGGATTCAAAGTGGAAGAAAACTGGTGGGCTTATATTCCTTGCAACCAAACAGAGTGGAAAAAAGTAAAGAACAACAAAGAGGCTAATGTGATAAAAACAAAAAAGACGGAAAGCGGTAGAAGAAGCTAAAAGAAAAGTAGGCATGTGACCACTTTTCTGAGTTCTCTGTAGTCTCTATATAATTAACTCTCATATTCCTTCAAATCCTGTCCATCTCTATCCTTTCCTTGCAGACATGGCAAGACTTGGCCTTGCTTTATTACTTGTCTTCCATGTTCTTTACATGTTTGACATAGCAGACTCCACCACTGCCAGACACTCCAGCCCCACAGATTTCATCAAAGCATCATGCAAGGCCACTCGCTATCCTGCACTGTGTGTTCAATGTCTTGCAGGTTATGCAAGTTCCATTCGACAAAGTGAACGACAACTAGCTCAAACTGCCTTGACAGTGAGCCTAGCCAGGGTGCGCTCAGCTTCATCTTTTGTTGCCAAGATGACAAAAGTTAGGGGGATTAGGCCTAGTGAGTACAGGGCTGTGAAAGACTGCATAGAGAACATTGGTGATGGCGTGGACCGGCTTGGCCAATCGGTTAGGGAATTAGGCCATGTGGGTCGAGCAGTTGGTCAGGAGTTCATGTGGCACATGAGCAATGTGCAGACATGGGTGAGTGCTGCACTCACCGATGAGAACACTTGTCTTGATGGGTTCTCTGGTCGTGTTATGGATGGAAATATAAAGACTGCTATAAGAAGAAGGATCATGAATGTGGCTCAGGTCACCAGCAATGCACTAGCCCTCGTTAATCGCTTTGCTGCAAGACACCAGGTGGCCACAGCAGACGAAGGGCCTTAGATCTGATGATACCAAGAGAGCTGGTGTGGTTGTATGTAAATGTGGCATCGAATTAGTAAGGTTACTTTGTGCCTGCTGGCCTAGTTTTTGTGTTAGAGGGTCTTATGCTTGCTGGTTGATGCGTAAATTGACAAATCTGTAAACTAAGTTTTGTGCCAGGCTTTTGTTTGTCTTATGTGTAATATAAAGCCTCTGTTTGTTGTTGTCAAATTATAAAAATTCATCAGTATCTCACACTCAAAATGGAAGAACATCACCATCTGGTTGCCCTTTTGGTTTACATAAAGAGAATGATAGAAACTGAAAGGGAACAAAAGGTTTCAATTAGTTGAACACTGAAGCCTAATTGAGTTACTATATAATGAATTGCAGAGAGCATCTCAACCATGCTGTTGGGTGCTTTTGTTTAATCCACCTGATTCACCTTTCCAATTTGCTTTTTCCTGTAAGTTGGCAGTATGAATGAAAACGTTTTGAACATATTTTGTGTTCAATATGAACTGACAGTGACCACTGAGATTTATAATACTTGAATCTTGATGAATTACCTTATCAGTTTCCTGCATCAGAAAAATGAAAATGGCATTTTAATTGAAGACAATCAACATTGTTCAAGAACCTAGAAGAAAATAAAATAAATAAATAACAAAATGCCCATAAAGAATTGGAGGGTGGCTATATCACAGAAGATGCCTAACAGTTTTTGCCTTTTCTTGATAATTTTTAGTGCGAGTCTTTCGACAGTTGACACTGTCTGAATCCATAACTTTGAAAAAGCTGGTGTTTTGTTGAGGGTTTTCTTTGAAATGATGTTAGGGTACACTTTTGTTGCAATGATGTTATACTAGTTGCTGCTTGTATATCTAACAAGAATAAAATCTTCACTTGCAGAGAAAAAGAAAAATCTATATATTTCTAATGTGTTGAAGAGTAGTTTAGAGTTGTAACTTCTGATACTTTGCTGGTCAGTTTATTCGGTAATCAATATCTAATACACAGAATTAGCATGCATTTTGTTTATAAAAACATTTCATCATAAACATATTCTAGTGCCTTATCATCTGCCCTACAATTAATTATCATCAATGTCTTTGTGATAATTAGAGTTTGTAAGGCAGATGATGAGGCACTAGAATTATTTTTATCATTTCATTCATTTACAATATCATAACCCAAATTTATGCTCACTTGGATGAAAATTTCACTCATTTAGCTTACTGTAAAATCTGATACACAAATTTAGCTTTCTATAAAGCAAGTGTTTATAATATTTTTTAGAATCTTCTTGTCAGTTTATTGTTTCATTCTATATAGTTTACTTTCACAATATACATGTGAATCTTACGTAATTAATTTTACATGATGAGTTTGTAAACATATTGGGAGAAAAATTTCATAAACATATTATGAAAGGGATGTTATATAACTAGTACAGGCACAAATTCATCGTGCCAGTTAGACCATGGGACAGTTTTTCCGCAATTTGCGGGGTAGATCAACTAAAAATTGGATATGGTTAAAGAAAAGTTTTCAATGTTATTATTAGTTTAATATTGTCTTTTTTTTTTCACGACTTTTGGACTTCCTTTACAGGCAGGCGACCAAATCTAGTGTTAGTTGATTTTACACGTCATGAATGCAATGCAATCTTAAAAAGGAAGCCGAAATCTAAATTAGAAAATTTGGGTGCCTTATCTTTTAAAGCCTTTGATGAGATATGACATCTTATTCAAAAGCTTATCCTTGAAACACATTCTGCAATCAGCAAAGATATTTCTTGCTTTCACTCCTCATATGGTTATATTGTAAGAAATTTATCTTTTTTGAATTCTTTAGTTGGGGGTTGATAGCTTGCCTTCGATCGAAATCAAAGAGGGAATTAGTTGAAGTACGTACAAACTTATTCGAACACCCCTAACCGCCTAAACCAAGGAAAAAAAAAAAAAAAGGTTCTCCCTGTATGTGTTCTTGAAATGGTATCAAACTAACAGAGTACCAAATTAAGGTGTTAATTTAAATTAATCAACTTCAGTAATCAAGCTAGTTAAGAAGAGGGCAAAACAGAAAGTTCCATATGGGAATCCACTTACCATTTCAAAATGGTGGGAAGGCACCTCCTTTACATGCATGAATGCTGAATAATTAAGGGGGATAGTGACATTCTGAGTCCCCATAAACGTGATTTGTGGACCATGTGATGTAAAGTTGGGAGTAGTCAGACACTAGGCCATGGAGGTCACATGTGGCAAATATATATGTATGCGTGTCTCTGACAGAAAAAGAGGTAGCTTCTTATCAGATGTTCTTAAAGGGAGAAGAAGTATGAGAGAGTAGTAATGACACCCTTATCTGCCTCACCTTCACTGTTACACTACTTGGTATTGACAGCATGACTGTTAGAGCATTAGTCCCGAATTGAATGGTTTAAATGTCTAATAGTGCCATATATGGATATTTACCAAGGCTCTTTATGTGAATTTTAAGATCATCTAAAAGCTTATTTGCACAAATATTTAATGAAACTAAGTTTTTTTGCTTTTTTATTTTGTTTTTTTTAAAGTTGAATTCTGTCTTCTCAATTTTATAAATGACTTTCAATAGTCAAGCGTCAACTTTATCTATTAGTCTAATTTTTATCTCAATTTTGGCCTATTTTTGACCCATCAAACTTTTACTAAATTTAACAATCTTATACTCGTTTTAAAACTATGTATCTCATCTTTATAACTATATAAATATCACTCGAAATGGGGTTTTAGAACTCCATATAATAAATAAAGTTTACAAATGACTCCCAATAGCTAGGCATTAACTTCATCTATTAGTCCAATTTTTATCTTAATTTTAGCTCAATTTTTGACTCATCAAACCTCTATCAAATTCAACAATTTTATACTCATTTTGAAGCTATGCATTTCATTTTTATAATCATATAAATATAACTCGAAATGAAGCTCTAGAAGTCTATATAATAAATAGAGTTAAGGATATAAGTGAGGATGTAAAGCTTGGAGAATAAAAAGGGAAGATTTAACTTTAAGAGAGTAAAATAAAAAGAGACGAAGTTAATTTCAAAGGTTATTTATATGAATACGCTTCATTTAAAAAAGGGACCGTTTATTCATTTATATAATCACTCAAAAGACTTAAAAAGAGATTTCACGTAAGAGGGAGTATTGATCACTAGTTTCAAAGTGAGAAATGTTTAATGAAGCCATAAGTACTCATTGATCACATCACTTAATAGAAATAAATATTCAATACTTAGCTCTATAGTAAGAATCCCAAATCAATAAAATGTTTTTCAATTATCAGAAAATGAATTCTAAAAACTGGTCAACTTATTCAGGTAAAAATCTATTTCCTTTTCGTCTGGCTTCTGCAGCAGCCTACAATTAGGAATTTTCACAGGATTGAATCTTTACTTTCCCCATTCCCTCATTCATATCATCAAAGGAATTTCAATTTGACAATTTTTAATTGTGGATCAAATACAATATCAGTGTAATCTAAGAAACCGTAAGACGTGAAACCTAAACACAGTTTTTCCTTACTTTGAATTACACCACTGTGTATTGGTTATCACTGATATATGTTGTACTCTTTTAAGGCTAGAATTCATTAGCTGATTTTATATATTAATACAAATAGAAAGCTTTATAAATGAGTTCCGTGTATGCTTCTCACCTCTAGGCTCTTGCTTAGCACAAAATAAGTGGCATTCACTTTAGGTTAAGCTGATGGAGCTTCCATGTGAAGTCTATGTTCAGAGGGGCTTGGAAATTGGAGGTATTATTAGAGATCATAGTGTATAAAGGCTCTAAAAGGGACTTAAAACTTGTTGTAATTGAAGGGATGTCTTATGTTATCATTCAATCTGATTCCTTGGTATTTGATGTCTTCATTCTGTAGTGCAGTCCTGGTGTTATTTGTTAGATAACTACTAGACTCAAAAAACTTCAATGGTTAGAGAGTAAGTTAAACTATGCATATCAAGTTAACACATTCTCTCACGTGTAGCCACATTATGCATGTGAAGAGGTATAGAAATGCATACAGAAAAAAATATATAGATGCAACCCCACCTGCACCTTGCAAACCAACAAAGCTACACGACCCGTAATTAAAAATCTTTCTCTGAGGACTTAGATATATACAGATAATGTGCATATCCAATTTTTTGATGGAGATCGAAGCAAACGTAGCAGCCGAACAGTATGAACCGACATCAATGGTAGTACAGATAAAAATCTGCTGGTTCAGATAAAGGCATATGTCGTCACACAAAAGGCCAAGAATCGATCAGATCCTATCTTTTCTTTAAGGTTGGGTGGTGTTAAAAGGGTAACCGGAAAGAAAAAACAATGTTACTGCATGGGTCACATTAATTAGGATAGACCAATGAAGCAGGCTCCTTTTCCTTTTCCTTTTCCTAGGAGGCTCCAAAAATTAAGGTCAATACTACATGAAAAAGATGTTACATGGTGTCTCATTGCAGCAGTATCATAATTCTTTCAATTATAAAATTTTCTGTAACAAAACTTTCAGGTGGTGTCTAATTTATTCCTTATTGGCCAATTCATTCTGATCTCTATCATCTCTTGCTTGTCACATGAAATTTTTAAGCACTGGAGACAAGTGGATAACAAAAAATGTAACTTCCATATTCAAGAAGTGTAAGCAAGAGCATGAATTATTATCATTGGTAATGACAATAAACATAAGAGCTCCATTTTTTTTTTTTTTTGTATTCCAGTTAAGTGAAACACAACCCATTAATCAATTTAAATCTTTATATCCAAGAGAGAGATGGAAGAGAAAGCTAGTTGGGTATGGGTTGCCTTCAAGCCAACCACTAACGTGCACGATTCTGGTGTGCTAAATTTTGATTAGGAATAGCAGTCATGTATGACTATTATGCAGTATTTGTCTTATTTCACTTACTGTTGCTATTTAATAATGACTTTTATGTTTGATCTCAGAATTTAATCCATTTTTCCAATTATGGAGGCACAATTAGAGGAATAAGTTAATTAATGATTTGAGTTATGGCTATGAACGAATGGGGAATATATTCTGAACTAGATTAGATGTTTGAGGAGTTTTCAAAAGAATCCATCAAATATCTGAAGCTCTTCCTCCAATTAGTGGGAACCCACAAGCTTTACTGCTTTAGCTTTTCTCTATATATTTAGGGACCCTCTTCCTCTACAAATCCATCAACCTCTGAGAGATGGAAGGTTATCTTATGCCTGCACTCTTGGCTCTGCTCATTCTCCAATTACTTAACCACATAAGCCACTGCACTGCAGCCACCACAAACACTCAGTACATAAGAACATCATGCAGTGTCACAACCTATCCAAGATTATGCTACGACTCCCTCTCAATCTATGCAGGCAAAATAAAGACCAACCCAAAAGTTCTAGCTTATACCGCCCTCAATGTGACCCTAGCAGCCACCCAAGAAACCTCTGCGACAATGAAGAGATTGTCGAAAATCCATGGCTTGAAGCCCCGAGAGACTGCAGCAATTATTGACTGTGTGGAGGAGGTTGGTGATGCTGTTGAAGAGCTACAAGACTCCATAAATGAATTGGGTCGTGTGGGTAGAGGCTCAAACTTTGAGCTTCAAATGAGTGATATTCAAACATGGGTTAGTGCTGCATTAACTTATGAGGACACCTGCATGGATGGGTTTGATGAGCAACATATGAAAGGCAACGTGGAGACTATTGTCCGCAGGCACATATTGAAAGTGGCGCATCTGACAAGCAATGCCTTGGCACTCATCAACAGCTATGCCTCAGCTAAAGCTGGCTTGCCTTAGATTCTGTTTGGTTCTTGCGAAAGGTACAAGGGAAACTGCTTGTCTATGTAAAAACCTTAGGGAAAACAAAGTCATCTGATATAAAAACTGCTAAAATTGTGAGATACGTACATGTGTGTCCGTGAGTGTTATCCCAAAGGAGATGGCTCCCTTGGGAAGTTGTGAAATATATATACTACATCTGATAGATGAATATCAAGCTGTAATTATTTTGTGGGTCAATTATTTATTTATTTATGTCATATGGAAAATTACAAATGAAAACCCTGGAACAAAGAATATCGAAGAAAAGCTTACTTTGAGCGTCAATTGAGACCATAATTGGATGATATGACTCATGGATATATAGATTTTGTGTGCAAATAAGAAGAAACAATGACATTTGTATGAAACAATGACATTTGTATGTCAATAAATGGAGATAAACCCACCTAATATTGACTTGGCATTTCTGCATATGATGAGAATGAACATAGATAGAATATTGATCACTTGTAATATTGAACATTCCAGAACCAACTATAGTGAACATCTTTGATTGAAAATATGGACAAATCTGTTCTTTAATAAGACGCATAAATTGTAACAGTTATATAACCAGCAATCAGATCCTTTAAAAACCATTCAACCATGGTTTATATTGGAAGAATAATGGTCTATGAGTCTGAGAGAACCTTAGTCAGGGTGCTTTGTACAGATGCAACAGAATCTATAGCAGATTTTGTGAGCCAGCTGATCCCTACTTTAAGCCTATGCTCATCAGTTGGTAATCTGATCAAGTACGCTAATTTCCTTGCAGTATGGCCAAAAGGACCTTCTAAAGTTAGCCCCTCAATGAAACTAGGGGTAATAGCAGCATCATTTCTCCCCAGAGTTATCATCTCGCCTAAATTCTGAAACCTAAATGGCAAAAGAGGACGGCCATTGATTGCAGCCCACAAATTCCAACCAGCAAAGTCCGCTTGCTGAAAAGCAACCTGTGCAGTAGCAGGAAGAAGCCTTCCATTTGATTCTCTTAAAGCACAAGAATCACCAACTGCAAATATGCGTGGGTGGCCGTTGACACGAAGAGTTTCATCTGTTTCTACTTGTCCCCGGGAATTTAAGGGAAGCTCATGGGGCTTGCCATCAGGTTCCAACTTAGGAAGAAGAGATTTAGACCCGACAGTCCATAATATAAGATCTGCTTCCACAGTTTGACTTTGCAATCCCCTTTCAGCAGGTTGAAGTTCCAAAATATATCTTTCAAAATCATGTTCTGCACCAAGACCTTGAACTCCTATGCTCTCTGTTGGCTTTTCAGAAGCTTCCATATCAAAAACTCTACGAATACAGCGGACAACGTAACCCAAGAGAAGTTGAACTTTCCTGGATGAGAGAACTTTAGTTGCAGCTTCCCTATTGCCAGGCGGGGCAGTAGGGCAGATTGTGGTTTGCACATTAATTGCTTGTACTACTCCTCTATCTTGCAGTCTCTCTGATACTGTGGCAGCTAACTCAACTCCCGAGTAACCACAACCAACAACAGCCACACGAATCAGAGATTCCTTACGGAAGTTCCTCCTCTCCAATTTTCTTAACCTAAGATCAACCTTACGAGCATCCTCTAGGGTGGAGAATGGCAATGCGAACTCAGTTGCTCCTGGAACAACATCAAGCTTAGCTTCAGCTCCCAAAGCAAGAACCAGCCAGTCATATTCAACAAGGAGGCCACTTTCAAGAAGCACAGTTCCTCCACGACTTGATTGTATGGGTCCATTCATTTTATCAGAAGGATATAAAAATTTAACCTTATCTTGGAAAAACAGCACACTTGTATTTGCCAGCAAATCAGAGAAACGAGGAGCTATCTCCCATGCATCTACTTCTCCAGACAGAAGCTCATATAGCATTGGCTTAAAAACAAAGTGTTCAGACTGGTCAACAAGAAGCACCTGAGGTTTCTTGCCATCAGGCCACACCAATGATTCTAGTCTTAACGCAGTATATAGACCTCCAAACCCACCACCTAGTATACACACCCTTGGTTTCTTCTTATCCGGCCAAGAATAAAATTGAGGTGCAGTTTCAGCTTCAGATATCTCCGCAACACCTCCATTCCTCCCGGCTGCACTGGAAGCAACAACAAACAAAAATCCTTCCCTTTGAGAACTTGCAAATAATGATTTCTTGGTCCTGTATCTTCTAGAGAAACTGGGAAATAGCCTAGCTCTATGATTTGCCCCATAATTGTACGGTAGAAGAGCTGCTGAAACAGCTAATGCAATCGATGACATCATGATAGTTTATCTGTAATAAATCAAAAAGAGAGGAGCCAACTGAACTTTCCATTTTCTATCTCCATAATTTTACAATAGAGATATCCGTTGATATCATTATGTCAAACCACATAGTTATTAACATGAACTACTCTGGAAAGAAAATAAAACAAAATAAGTTGCCAAACAAGAAGTAAAAAAGAGCACATGTTTATCACTGAAATGCACCGTAAACCTATGATATTCATACATCAACCAAATGCACCAAAATAACCTCACTAATAATAGCATATTGCTAATATGCTATTAGAATGAAAACAGCAACACATAAGCAGATAATTAAACCAAATCATTATCAGATAATAGAAAAAATGCAGCCTACAGCAGATTAGTAAGAAAACAACAACACTGGCACATTATCCACCATTATAAGAAAATAGAAAATGCACCATAATAGCATATTGTTAATCCTCGAATAGCAATAAAGCAGCCCAAAAATAAGTGACCACAAGATCAAATGCTCATCATCACCAAAATTCCATTTATGGCTACAAAAGAATAAACGGAACCAAGCAACCAAACTCAACCCAGGAAACAAGAAAACTCAAAAACAAGTTTACAAGAAAAAAAGGAGATTACCTTTTCTGAGTAATGGGGTTAAGTCATCACAGCAAATAACCGAAGCAACCGAACAAGAACCCAACAAGAATTGAAGAAGAAGGAGATAGAAGGGAAGAGAGTGGGTAGCTGAGGCTACAGAAGAACAAAGGGGGCGGGGGAAGAGGAGGGTGGGTTGATGGGTTGGGCATAGGAGGGCTATGGGCTTCTGGGCTTCTGGCTATGGGCCCATGATATAAATTTTGAGCAACGTGGCAGCTTCACAGCCATTTTCATTCTTCATGGCTAGAAATTTTGGGAAATTATCTAGTTTCTCTTCTTTTATAATGCTATATTATACTTTTAGTCTCTGTCATTTGGAAAATTTATTTCCTCTTTGGTTTTCTTGCTCTAATAATTTGTATATTTTTAAAAATTTATTTATTTATTTATTTCTAAGCCCACTCTAAACTTTATTTATTTGATTAAAATGTCATCTTCCTCTTTTTAATGTCTATGTTTAAACATTGATAAAAATCATAAAATTTAAAACGTAAAGCTTTACTAAATAAGTAATGATCAACTAAATATTGGTCTAATAATATTTTCTTTCCAACATTAGAAGAAGTTGAAACCCTCTTCTCCACGGGATAAAACTATATATGTGTTTTTCCTTTTCATATTTAGTTTGTTATTGCTTTTTAAAAGTGAAAATCACTTTTATTAGCAGCGATACTGTGTTTAGGTGTTTAGTAAAATAAAAAATTTTAGCTTTTTAAAAAAAATAACTGTCATTGGAAGCTAAAATGAGAAGTTGGTGTGGAGCAACTTCTCATTTTAGCTTATTCTGGAATCAGTTTGAAGAATCGGTCATATTTAATGAAATTTCTCACAACTGATTATTTTCACAATAAAAATAAAAGTGATTATCTTTACAGAACATCAATACCAAATTGGGCCCCAATTTCAAAACTATCTAAAAGGGTCCAGAATGACCCAAAAGAAGAGAAGGTAATTTAACAAGACAAAGCACCTCGCAAGTTCACAACTCGCAACTCACAAGCATAACTTGGTTTCTCGTTATCCCCAGAACTCCACGCCACCACAATCCATAACGGGTCATATCAGATAGAGCGCCAAAACCCCACGAACTCTGCCTCTCTCTCTCTCTCTCACACACACACACACACACACACACACACACACAAATGGCTACAGAGTCCGTGAGAGTGTACAGTTTCAGCTTCAAAGGGTCTCAAAGACGGCCAACCATCCCTCTCTCTCCAGCTCGCTTTCTGGGTCTTCGTCCTCTACCCTCTTCCTCTCCCACCTCATCTTCGCTTTCCCACTTCTTTGGGAATGTGCGTCTCACCTCAAGCTCTTCAAAGCTCTCTAATTTACGCCAACAGAGCCGAAGAAATCTCTCTGTTTTCGCTATGGCTGCTGATGGTCATTTTCTCTTTCTATTCTTTAGCTCGCTATGGTTTAACTGCTACTTTCTTGTTGAATTCGTGTTCTTTGAAGTGTTTTCTGGATACCCAATTGCCCAAATTGTTGATTTTGGATTGTTCTGTGTGTTTTATGGGCAGTTAGTCTCTTGCATGAAACATATTCATATTGGTTTGGTTCTTATTTGAAGTTAATCAAATTGAATATTTATAAAACAAAGAATGATACTTTTAACTATAATAATTAAGCCTACCTTTTTGTTTAGGATTTTGGTATTCTAATATGAGTTTTTGATAAGATATCGTTGCTCTAGTCCATAGTTATCTTCTCACCAAACATTCACTGTCAATTTGCAACCTGGGTAGGAGTAGCTTAGCTTAAGCTTACTGTATTCCTAATATGCTGTATACTTGTAGTTTAGTATAGGTTTACTGAAGGAGGATAATTGAATTTCCCATGGATATGAGATTGGCTTCCATTTTTTGGGGGTTGTTCAAGTGTTGACCTCGGGGACTTCGATGGTGTCACCTACATTGGTACCCCTCTATACAGGCATAGAATGCCAGGAGGCAGCCCTCTAACGTGCATTGCTCAAGTTTTGGTGGCTGCCGATAGAAAGAGCTTTGGCTGAGATTGAAGGAGCTTTGGAAGCACTAGTGAAGCTGATCAAAGAACCCATTTGACCAACTTCAAAAAAGCCTCTTTGGTGATCATGTGCCACATGGTTTTGACCTCAAAATCAAAAGAGACAATCAAAGAGAGATTTGTGAAATTGGGCTCCTCATAATCTTGTTGTGTGTATTGAAACAGTTGCAGTCTCATACTCTGCATGAAGGACAGAGCCAACAGGCCTTCTTTGTCAAAGTAGGGGTATGCTAAAGCTGTTTTTGCACTGATTAATGATAGGAATTCAAATTTCTCAACAATTCTAAGCGTTAGTCTCTACATGGTCCTTTACCTCTTTTGATGCTAGGGAACACAATGGTAAAGCCTTTCTATCTTTCCAAGTTATAACTGAATGGTGTGCCTTAATAATATATATATTTTAGGAGATTCTTTAACTGACTTTATAATTGTACCTGGAAATTCTCTATGCTTTTGTGTATTTAAGTTTACCATTAATATTTGTACTAATTTTAGCTTAACAACTAGCTAGCAGAGTTGGATTCATTTTATTTCATTTTTCTTTATGCCAGATGGAAAGCGTACAGTACCGTTGGAGGATTATCGTAACATTGGAATTATGGCTCACATAGATGCAGGGAAGACTACTACAACGGAACGAATTTTGTATTACACCGGAAGAAATTATAAAATTGGGGAGGTACACGAAGGAACAGAAACTATGGACTGGATGGAACAGGAACAGGAAAGAGGCATTACCATAACTTCTGCTGCAACTACAACATTTTGGGACAAACACAGGATTAACATTATTGATACTCCGGGCCATGTTGACTTCACTCTTGAAGTGGAGCGGGCTCTCAGGGTACTGGATGGCGCTATATGTTTGTTTGACAGTGTTGCTGGTGTGGAACCTCAATCTGAAACTGTGTGGAGACAAGCTGATAAATATGGGGTGCCCAGGATTTGCTTTTTCAATAAAATGGATCGTCTTGGTGCAAACTTTTTCCGAACAAGAGACATGATAGTGACAAATTTGGGTGCCAAACCACTTGTAATTCAAATTCCAGTTGGTGCAGAAGATAATTTTAAAGGAGTTATTGATCTTGTGAGGATGAAAGCTATAATTTGGACTGGAGAAGAGTTAGGTGCAAAATTTGTGTATGAAGATATTCCATCTGATCTTCAGGAGCTGGCCCAACAATACAGGGCGGAGATGATAGAAAACATAGTTGAGTTAGATGATGAAGCTATGGAGGGCTATCTAGAAGGAGTTGAACCGGATGAGGATACAATTAAGAAATTAATTAGGAAGGGAACCATCTCAAATAGTTTTGTGCCAGTATTATGTGGCTCAGCTTTTAAGAATAAGGGTGTTCAACCATTGCTTGATGCTGTTGTGGATTATTTGCCTTCACCACTTGACGTGCCCCCAGTGAAGGGAACTGATGCAGATAACCCAGAAGTCATAATTGAAAGGGCTGCGAGTGATGGCGAACCATTTGCTGGGCTAGCATTTAAGATCATGAGCGACCCATTTGTGGGGTCCCTTACATTTGTGAGAATATATGCAGGAAATCTAACTGCTGGGTCATATGTACTGAATGCAAACAAGGGGAAAAAAGAGAGGATTGGTAGACTTCTAGAAATGCATGCAAACAGTAGGGAGGATGTTAAGGTAGCTTTAGCTGGTAATATTGTTGCACTTGCAGGTCTAAAGATACCGTTACAGGTGAAACATTGAGCGATCCTGAGCATCCTATTGTGCTTGAACGAATGGACTTCCCTGATCCTGTGATTAAGGTGGCAATTGAACCCAAAACTAAAGCTGATGTTGATAAGATGGGAGCTGGTTTGGTTAAGCTTGCTCAGGAAGATCCTTCTTTCCACTTCTCACGGGATGAAGAGATCAATCAGACAGTGATGGAAGGAATGGGAGAATTGCATCTTGAGATTATTGTTGATCGGCTCAAGAGGGAATTCAAGGTCTATATCGGCTACTCTCTGTTTCTGATTGTCAATTTTGTATCTGATGTTTTACCTTCCAGCATAAAAGATGTTAAAAATGTTGTTTTTATTGGCGCTTTATACCTCTAATGTCGTCATCTTCTGGATTATTTCTGTCACCAATGCGCATGCATGTATCTTATATATATATACCATATTGTTCATACTATCTTGCAAAGAATCAAATGCTTGGATGTATTGTTGATTTGAATTTTCATAACTGGGGCTGCTTGACCTTTGCAGGTGGAAGCAAATGTTGGAGCACCCCAAGTAAACTACCGGGAAAGCATCTCCAAGGTCTCAGAAGTGAAGTATGTGCACAAGAAACAATCTGGCGGACAAGGTCAGTTTGCTGATATCACTGTACGGTTTGAACCCATGGAGCCTGGTAGTGGATACAAGTTCAAGAGTGAAATCAAGGGAGGTGCAGTGCCAAGAGAATACATTCCGGGGGTGATGAAAGGGTTAGAGGAGTATGAGTAATGGTGTGCTTGCAGGATTTCCTGTGGTCGATGTCCGTGCTGTACTAGTAGATGGTTCTTACCATGATGTCGACTCAAGTGTCTTGGCATTCCAATTGGCAGCCAGAGGAGCTTTCCGGGAGGGTATAAAGAAAGCTGCCCCAAAAATGCTTGAGCCAATAATTAAAGTTGAAGTCGTTACACCTGAAGAACATCTGGGAGATGTTATTGGTGATCTTAACTCGAGGAGAGGTCAGATCAACAGCTTTAGTGACAAACCTGGTGGTCTCAAGGTCTGTCCACAGAATCATGATACCTCTGTATCGCAAGAGACCATGATACAATGATGATAAATTACATACTAAATTATTAATGGTGTTCTGTTGGATTAATGCAGGTGGTTGATGCACTTGTTCCTCTTGCA
Organism: Purshia tridentata; assembly: GCA_003254885.1. Classification (NCBI taxonomy): domain Eukaryota; kingdom Viridiplantae; phylum Streptophyta; class Magnoliopsida; order Rosales; family Rosaceae; genus Purshia; species Purshia tridentata. The sequence goes on along the minus strand of QANT01003424.1, from coordinate 18,107 downwards.
GAGATGTTCCAATATGTTAGTACACTCCGGGGCATGACAAAAGGTCGTGCTTCCTACACCATGCAATTAGCTAGGTTTGACGTTGTTCCTCAGCACATCCAGAACCAGCTTGCTGCCAAGGAGGAAGAAGCTGCTGCTTGATTTTTTTTCCCTCTCATGATGAGGAAGCATCATAATTTATAATAATTCTTTCCAATTCAGTATTCAGGGTACAAGCAAATAAGGGTTCTTTTTTTTCTTTTCTTTTTTTCCCCTTATGTACCCAAAAAAAATTCAATTTCACAAAAAAGAAAAAGAAATGTATTATTTTTTCTTGTAAAAAGGACAAAACCCACCGTAATTTACCCTCTGAACTTTTAAGTGAGAAGCTTCCAAGGAAAATCCTCCGGCTGGTTCCTCTTGCAGTCTTTAAGTCTCATCCAAAGAAAAAGCCAATCTCACAACTGTTGAAATCATGCTAATCACATTCAAGTATTCAACCCTTTTGGCCAAACAAGGCATCATCTTACGTCTCTTTCATATTTTCATATTGATCGTGTAATCACTTTTACTTAGGTATTGCATTGTATACCAGAATTTCTGCACAAGCCTCACCGAATTCCATACCTAAAAATTATGATTAAATGTGCTCACAGTGCTGTGCCCCGCCGCCGGGGGGGGGGGGGGGGGGGGGNGGCGGGGGGGGGGGGGGGAGAGAGAGAGAGAGAGAGAGAGAGAGGCTCACTAAAAACGTCCACACTAATATCAAAGCAATAAATCATCACAAAATTTTCCAAACTGAGAAGTTCTGGACTAGTCACTCAAATGGACATTGGAGATTACAATTTGATTCAGCAAAAAGCTTCTTGTTTATGTGATTGAATCTTCCCTTTAGTTGTTCACTTAATCTGGACAATTCCAGCACTGACCAGCTTCTGGATCTTGTTCATCACCATTGGGTTCTTCGAGTGTTCCTGAGCTGCCTTGGGATTTTCCTGGAAATCAATCAACACCTGCCCACATCCCCCCACAAACCTTTGAGCCCTCTCATACAACACATATAAAAATAAAACTGAAATAGCAAGTTAACCTCAACGACAAAAGTTCTAAATTATGCTCACCTGTCTCATGACAGGATCTGAGAGGATATTCTGGATTTCTGGGTCCTGCATCCCTTTAGCCTGCAAGAAACAACAACCAAGTCAATACCACATGCCAATTTCAAGACATCAGTCTCACAAGAATGTTCAAAAAGTCACACCTGTCTCTCCTTCAATTCATCAGGACTTAGATCCCCCCGGCTAGCTTTGTTAATTTGCTGTACACATCTGCAACACATTTCAAGTGGTAATAAATTAAGCGCATGTTTTCACAAGGGCACATGCAGTAGAAGGAAGCAGTACATAACAAACTCTATTCATGTAACCCACCTTCGCACGCCATCAAGCAATTCCGGGTTGTTAGGATCATGTTTCAACCCTTCCTGATATGTTTCCATAGCTTTTTCATATTCTCTCATGAAAAACTGGACAGCACCTTTCCTGGTATAACCCTTTGAAAAGGTTGGATCGAGTTCAATGCACTTCTCTGCATCCTTCAATCCCTCGGGCATTGCACCCAGTTTTGTATAGCAAGCAGCTCTATTACTATACGCCTGTTAAACAGTGCCCATTTGGGAAGTTCCACCACACATCAAATAATATTCAAAGCATTTAGAATTTTGGGCAATCAAATAGGACATTGAAGGTATTCTCACCCTCGGATCATTTGGGTTCCTTCTCAGAGATTCTGTGTAATGCTTAATGGCGTCTGGGTACTTTTGCTGCTTGAAATATTCATTGCCTGCACATCATTGGCCTGAACGATTAAGCAATCAAGCTATACAGAAGGGAAAGAATTAAAATACGTGTCAGGCAAACACTCAATTCAGGCAGAACCAACACCTTTCCCACCACCACCTTTCCCACAACCCTTTTAATCAAACAGAAGTACAACCCCACTTTCACATGGACACAAGTAAAGTGCTTGTAAGTATTAAATTTGAAAAACATAAGTAGCAGCATGGTGTATCAGAGCACTTGGTTCCACCAAAATCGAACTGAGGCAACTCATGCATAGAAATCTGAGAGAGAGGGAGAGTGCATGCGTAACATCATGCACAAAGCAGGCATCATAAAAGTTTCAATGTTTTTGAGAGTACGAGCACATGAAAAAAAGATGCAAACCTTTCTCACGCTCCTCATCAGCTAACGTAGGATCAAAATACTCTTGTTGCACTAGTTCCTTCTTTGCTTTCTCAGCATCATTCAATTTCTTTAAAGTATCTGGGTTGCGATGCTCTGTGAGAGCTTTCTGGAACATCTCAATTGCAGGGTCAAAGTCCTTTGAGCATTTTGCTAGCTTCACCAAGGCATTTCCTTTCCTAGTTAAAGCTTTTGCTATCATCTTAAAGTCTGCCCTTAGCTCTCTGCCCCTTTCCACAGCCTTGTCACAGTCTTTAATACAGTCCTCATACTGATGAGTTATAACAATGACACTTGGATCAAAAACCCATAAAAAGCTAACAAATACCAAGATGACCAAGCAGATAGCTTTCAACAATATTACTTCCATCTTACCACTAGGAAAAGCAAAGATATATGCCCATGGTATGACTACATGAAGATTAAAGAGTAAAGACCAACACCAAAATATGGAATCAAAGAAAACAATAATACCAATACCAAATTAAAGAAGCATGCATGAAGCCAAGAGAAGCTTCAGGATACTCTACTTTGTTACACAAGGATACTAGTTGTTACAACACGTAATATAAGCTGAAATCCAACCTCAAAGAATTACCTTGACTCCTACGGCATATAGGCACTTAAGAAACAACTCATTATAACATATTCAAGAAGAAATGTCCGGGTTGACCAAAGTAACTTATTTGTTTACCTATTTTTGGGCACCAAGCAGTAGAAGAATGAGCAGTGTTATAAAGATGAAACCCTAAACCCTAAAAGAATTATTCTCTGACTCCTACAGGCATCTAGGCACTTAATACACCGCAAATCATCATTCCACATTCAAGAAAGGTCCCCCAAAACTAAAATGTTTGTGGGTTGACTAAATTAACAAATGCTAATCTCTGATCAGCCTCTACCTCAAACCAAACCCCTCTTTTATTTGGGTTCTAAATTGAGCATGTTCATTCTATCGCAATAAAAGATTTACTGCATTAGCAACCTAATCTAAACCCAACAAGATTATCAAGAACACCGATACTGAAAATTATGCTAATACTAAGAGCTTAAAGCCAATTGTACCAGCATTAACAAAGCACAATCATTTGCACTAATCTCGGAATGCAACACCATGCAATTCAAACCAAACAACAAAGACAAAGCATTGCATACCTGACCCATTTCCAAATAAGTCGCAGCGCGATTCATAATGTATGAAATGTCCTCATCATCCAACTCCATGGCCTTCGTATAGTGCTGAATCGCAGTATCAAAGTCCTTCTTCTTGTAAGCCACATTGCCAGCCTCCTTCTCCTTTATGGCCTCAGCCTTCCTCTTCTTCGCCTCGCTCTCCTCCTCGTTCACCTCCATCGGCTCAGGCTCGGGCTCAGGCTCCGCCCTCTTTTCCTCCTTCTGTTGTGGCGGCTCGGCCTCCGCGGCCCGTTTGCGCTCCGGCGGGGACTCAGGCATATCCACCTCATCCGAAGCATTCCCCCGGAGCTTCACGTTGAGCAAAACCCCCAAAGCCTGCATAACCCTCTGGTCTTTCAGATAGACATTGAGATTGTTAGGGTTTTTCTGAATCTCCTGCATCATCTTCACGAAATCGGGCTGCTGAAGAAACGCCCGAGTACTCGGGTCGGCCGTAAGCTTGGCCCACAACTCGGGACCCGAGAAAGCATCCCCGAAAGGGTTAGGCGGCGGCGGCGCGGCGCGTGAGCGAGACGCGGTGGATTGGGCGTCGGCCAAGCCGGATTTAAGGGCGTCGTTGTTGGGGTCGATTTCGAGGCCCTTTTTGTAGGCGGAAACGGCGTCGTCGTGGTGGCCCAAGCCGAGGTGAGCCGCGCCGAGGCGGCTGTAGCCTTTGGACCAATCGGGCTTGAGCTCGACGGTCTTTTTCGCGTCGGCTAGGGCTTCGGAGTATTTGCTTAGAGAGGCGTAGGCGGCGGATCGGTTGGAGTAGAGGACATGGTTGGATGGAGCGAGATTAATGGCATCCGTGAAGTGGGTGATGGCGCCGTTAAAGTCGCCGGCGGAGAAGGCGGCGTTGCCCTTTGCTTTGGCTTCGTCGGCCATGAGTGAGAGAGTGAGAGAGTGAGTAGTCGCAGATATGGTGGTCTGAGAGAGAGAGAGTAGAGAGAGGTATTGCGAGTGTGGAGGAGGAGGTGGTTTTATATAAGATAGAAAAAGAATGGTTTTTTGGGGACGAGCCGAGAGAGTTCTAGCGATTGTGGGGTTTGGAGGTTCTGGAACCTTCTGTTACTGGGTGCGTTGGTCTATTGACTAGCCTCTCACTCACCTATTGGAGGAACCTCAAATCGAAACTATTATATTTCGAAACGACATTTTTATATTCCTTTCTTCCAAGAAATTTGTTTCGATGCAATTTCGGTGAAATTAGCAAAAACTAATTTCGGTTCCCTTTTTGTACTTTTAGGTTATAAATTTTTTATTTAAGTTCGTTGGGTGGGAATAATAAATTAAATTTTAGATTTCAACAAAATTTTGAAAGTTTGAAACTATGAAGATTTCTATAAAAACATTGAAAGATTTTTTATTTCTATGGAAATTTATACTAAAACAATTAAAACTTCTAACAAAATTTTAATAATTTCAATTTGATAATATTTGGAAACTTCAAAATAATAAAAATTTCAAAAAAAGTTTCAAAATTAATTCATTGGTTAAGAATCATATATTTTTAATTATAATGTTAAAACTTCATGTCATTTTAATTTAAGTACTACACAAACAACAAGGTATTCATTTGAGATCATATATCTCATCAAACATTTGAATGCCTATCACATTAGCACGGGTCGTTATTCTAAATAATTTTTTTATTAAATTGTTACTGCATAAAAATTATACAAATTATGACTGTTTGATACTCACAAACAGTTTGCTCCCCGAGGAATAGAAAGGGAGGACCAGGGGCCAGAGCAAGTTGGGTTGGGGTATAGAGCTGTAAGCGCGGTGGGGGGGTGACAGAGGACATGCTCATACGGTTCAAAGAATGGTATGATCAACTTGTTGATTGTTGGGAACTTTCACTCCTCTATATTCAAAATATGCCTTTCTAGGAGCATTACGATCTGCAGCTCAAATGGTCCCTTATGAAGTCTCTATTGGTCTNCCCTCCTCTTCCTGTGGACGAGTAGGACATCACTAACCTTTACACCTTCCCGAACGTATAGAGCAGATGGCCCAACTACAGAATTTTTTCTTGTAGATGACTGGATATGACCCACTTGAATCAGCAGGTTGGTATTGCAAGGTCACTCGGTAGGGGGTTCGCCTAGTCATTATAGTCATTCCACATTTCAGGTCCCTTTCGTCCAGTGGTTAGGACATCGTCTTTTCATGTCAAAGACACGGGTTCGATTCCCGTAAGGGATAGGTATTCATTCCCGACCCCCATCAAGTCAAGTTTGAAGATTTCATATTCATACTGAGCGAGGGAAGCAAAGCTCGCCCAAAGGAAGAAGAAAGATTGAATCTGACCAACGGGAGAGGGATAGGTTGAAAGTCACCTTGATGAATCTTCTTTTCCTAAAGGTCTATGAAGATTCAATAAGGGATGCATTCAATCTAGTGGAATTGAACCCTTTTCTTGATCTTGACTCTCCTAAGGGTCTATTAAGAAGAGGAATTGCAACAGGCTCGACCAACGGGAGAGGAATTGGTCGACTCATCACATCCCAGAGTTTCTCCATGGCAATCCTGCTTGACCTACTTGACTCAGCGGTTAGAGTCTCGCTTTCATATGGCGAGAGTCATTGGTTCAAATCCAATAGTAGGTAGAATGGAATGAAGACCCTGAGGATTGAATGTGAATAGAGTGGAATGATCCCTTTCATATTGAATGAATCCTTGATTTCATCTTTATTTAGGGAATCCTTCCTATTTTCAACTTATTGTAAGAAATTTGTTTAGTATTTGTATTCTTTAGCGGGGAAGAAAACAACTCACTTTATGCCGTTCGTGCTCTCCTCACTGGGAGCACTCACTCTGCTTAATTATTTGTTGTTTGTTAATATTTGAGAGCAAAATTAGCTAATTCAGGCCTAATGTTTGGTGAACCTTATTGCCAATTTTTAAAAATAAGATATTAACTTACAATATGTGCTAAAGTTAATGTACTAAAATGCAGCCTGTTTGTTTTTTTTTATTTAATAATAACTTCGTGGTTGACATTTGTCATCAATTTGAGGACAATGTTATATTTTTGTTTAATTTTCCCTCTCATATTTGGAGAGTATAATCTAAATATTTGATATGAAGGCAAAATGATGATCATACCCTTCCATGTAAAACGCACATAGACCCTTCTTTTACTCTAATTATTTGAAAATTAATATTTGTCCTTGAATTTGTAACGAATATTAAGTGCATATGCTATTTAGAAAATTAAAATTGTAAGTGTAATATCGAAATAGAGGCCAAATCAAACTCTTGAAGTCATATCAAGTGGTAAAAGCAAGTTGGGTGAGTTATAACAATAATAATATTTTTATCATATTTTTTATTAACAATGCTACACTTACCACATTTTTATACTATAATTTTTTATCATTTTATGTGGCAATTTACATGGCATTCATATATTAGATACTAAAAAATAAAAAATAAAAACCATAAAAATAAGGAAATATCTTGCCAATATAATAATGACACGTAAGATGGTATAATAAACATGATATAAAAATATAGTAAGAATAATATTATTGATTTTTTATACCATCTTATGTGTCATTATTGTACTAGCAGGAGGTATTTTCTTATTTTTAGGATTTTAATTTTAATTTTTTAGTGTCTAATGTATAAATACCATGTAAATTGCTATGTAAGATAATATAAAATTATGGTATAATAATGTGGTAAGTGTAGTATTGTTGGAGTTATAGTTATGATAGGTAAGAATAAGGGAAATTTTCACAAATAGACCAAATTAATTCTAAAAAGACTTTTTTAGACCATCCAAAAATTTTTAGACTTTTTTAACTCTTTGGCACAAAATGGAACAAAAATACCCCCTTCATCATCATTTCCTTCTGAACTTTAGATCTCATCTTCTTTAGCTTTTTGCTTTACTACATACAAAGACTCAGATCTTTACTAGACCTCCTCACACAGTTAGTCAAATAACTCGCTCGTCTTCTACCCCAAGTTCTGATTTTCTACAGGATGAGAGTTCAACATTGACTTTGTTTACTTCTGCTTCTCCAACTCTAGTGTTTGGAAACATTCCCAAGGTGGAAAGTGTGGAGGAAACTAATATATGGAGACCCAGCTACATGAACCTCACAGAATCAATTAAGGCCAAATAGAAAACTTCCAATTGTTTGGATATGTATTAGTTTCATTACAAGTCAATGGCACTTTCTAATAGGGATACAAGGAGCACTGGCAGTTTTGATCTTTCAGGTAATTTTTGCAAGGATCTATACCCTCCAATATTATTGGGCAGAGTCTAACGAGTAAGGTATCAATGACAGTAAGATATTGCACAAATAAGATATCGATAACAGTAAACAGAACTAATTAAGAATTGCCTTCACATATCATCAATCAAATCTTGTGTATTTTTTCCGTAATTTCAACAGCTTGTTGTCTACAATTTCCACTTTCAAATTTCAATGAGTTTGCATCAAAGGAAACATGAAATTAAGCTTTACATGAAATTAACTTGTTAACTCCACTTAGGGAACATGAACAATTATGTAGATGTGGGAATCACCATTAAGTCGAAAACCAAAGAAAGGGAAATTCTCACAAATAGGCCCTGTAAAATCCACCATTTGTACAGGCGTTGTACATAGGCAGTACAAATAGACCCAATTCCTTCAAGTACACATGGTGTACAAACAGTAGACAGGTTGTGGACAAACCAAGGACAGTTTAGTCCTGCAACATAAGTTAATGTGTCCACCATTTGTCCATTATTTGTACACCATCTGTACTTGAAGGGGTTGGGTCTATTTGTACTACTTGTTTACAAAGTCTGTACAAATGGTGTACAGGCAGTGGACAAATGGTGGACATGTTAACTCGTGTTGCAGAACTATTATCCTTGGTTTGTCCACAACCTGTCCACTGTTTGTACACCATGTGTACTTGAAAGAGTTGAGTTTATTTGTACTGCCTATTTACAAGATTTGTACAAATGGTGTACAGGTAGTGGACAAATAGTGGAAGCCCATGGAAACATTGTGTACGATGCCATTGTTAAGCTGAACTGTTAAGCCGAACGAGAATTCAAAGAAATTGTCTACTCGCAACATAAAGATCTTGTGCCTAAAATTTTGAAGAATGAGGAAGATCAAATAGATGAGGATGAAGAGGAGGAAGAGATGCAGAAAGTGATTGAAGAAACAACAATAGAAACAAAAGCTGCACTTGAGAAGATTATGAATGTTAAATTGAGTGCTGCACAGCTAAATCTGGTGGAGATGCATATGGACCCACTCGAGCNTTAAAAAATAAATATTATTATATTATTAAAATAAATGAGTGCAAATTGGCTCGTTTACCCTCACCGTTTAGAAAAATAAAATAAATGAGCGTTCAAATATCATTATCACTATTGAGAATCATGTAAATGATCATTTTTTTTTTAATGTAATTGTGCATGTAATCGTGAGTCGTAACTTCCAAACTGAGCATTGAAATACTTAAAGTCAGCATGTTAATTTAAAGTGTGTTAATATTAAACAATGAAAATACTAAAAGTGGACCGACTTCGATTATTTTTTTGTATTTCTCCTTAGATGTTCAACTCTCTTTTTTATTTCCTTAATAATAAGCTATTTTTTTACTCAACTCTGAATGGAATATACAAAATTATAAAATTATAAAATATTTATTGTTAGAGTCTAAAGTAGAAAATTTTAAATGAGTTTTTTGTTTTTTGTTTTCGAAATGAGGAGTGTGTTAATAAAAGAAAAAAATGAACAAAAAATCAAAGCAGACGTAAAAACATATAGGATAGAGAAAGTCGACCCCACCAGGTTCCCGAAGCGGTTAGGGTTTGGCTCGCTCAACAAATTTCACAGCTTAAAAACACATACACACTTGAGAGAGAGAGAGAGAGAGATGGCGGGGAAGGAAGAGTATCGAATATTCGTGGGAGGGCTGTCGTGGGACGTGACGGAGCGTCAGCTGGAGAACGCTTTTGCTCGTTTCGGAAAAGTTCATGAATCTCAGGTACCCTCAATTTCGTTCCCATTTCTACGAAGTTTTAATTTCTCAATAACAAGGAATAGATTGTCTGAACCCTAATGTTTTAAAAACTTTTCTCTGTTCTTGGCCAACAAAAAAAAAACTTTTATCTGTTTATTGTTTCACAATTAAAGAGACATGGATGTTCAGGTTTTAACTGCTTAAATTTGCTTGCAAACTATATGAACGTTTTTCTTTTCCTTTTTTATTTTTTGGTTCCTAATCCCATTTCAATTTAGGGTTTTAAGAACAAAAAAGAAGTTTGAAATCTGTCTCTGTCTCAATCAGTTTGAGGCTTTAGTTTGACCTGTAATTTTTTACAAGTAATGTTAAGAAGAATGATAGTCAATCTCATTGATTGCAAGATGTGCGCTATTTTGTTAGTGTACATTTGATAGATACTAGTTGAGCATTTTGGGTTTTGCAGTTCTACTTGTTTTGGGCCTTTCTTTTTGCATCCTACTGAGAAATTTGAAATACAAAATGCTTGATATTTTTGTAGAAGCTTTATGGTTTCACGTAATGCTTTTTGTTCACAATCCAGTGGTTTTTTTACATTTAGGAGTTTAGGAAATGGTATTCTATGGTTATAGTAAATTATATACAGGTTTGTTATTTGTTTGATTGATCCTGATCATAGAATTTCAAATGATTCTCTTGCCACAAGTTACATTAGTGTCTTTTATCTATACATTTCTTATCAAGTACCCTTCCTTGTCTAGGATGAATGAAAACAGATAACTACTCAATGGAATATTTTGTTGAAAGTTATGCCATTCTGACACCTCAGCATATGTTTGATTATACTTGTCCTAGGACCATTGAAACTTAACTCCCATATCTTTATCTCCCATTACTTATGTTGAGTTTGATTTGGTCCTCTCTATCTTTTGTTATTTTTTGTTGTTCGCTTTCTATATTAATGCTCCTTATTTGTTTTTTTGTCTTTCTGGAATGCTGGCTATGATCTTTTGATGCCGCACATAGATGGGTTTTGTAGAGAAATTTTTGTTAAGTGATTGCAACAAGTTGCTGAAGCTTAATATGAATTTTGGGATTAGATTATAGCTGATAATTATTATAAATCTCAAGCCAGGAGGTATAAGCATAAGCAGATGGTCTCTGGATATGTGGAATTTGGTTCAAGGCAGCTACAGTTAATTACTAGATTTAGTCTCATCAGCTATTTGGTAACAAAACATTTATTCATGAAAGGAGCTGTGGTTGGGTTCCACAAAAAAATTCCTGTGATAATGTTGGAAATTTGAGATATATTTAGTGTTTTGAGGATGAGCTGACTAATCATCAAGTCACATGATGTGGCAACCTTGAGAAGTTTCTCTTTATTTTGGAAAGTATACTTTCTGTTTGGATTCTGTGGCTCAGGAGCTGAAGTTGTCTGAAATGGTCATTGCTTGACCAATTGCTAGTTTATTCTTTGCTTCAGGAAGAGTTTTTATTTTGCTAACTAGAAAAAATGCTCCTAAATAATTGGTTTGTCCATATTTTACATCAGTTGCACTCAAAGATGGTGAAGGCTGTCTGTTTTGTGAGAGAGATTTTTGAACCGGATAGTGTCTTCTCTTCCACATTCATTTGCTTCTGTTCTCATAGAGTCCAGAGGGTTATCAAATGTCAACTCGTCATTTGTTGTTGTATAGGGTATGCAGTTTTCTCAGAAGCTGACAAGTTGCAAAGCTTTGTTGTCTCTTGTTAAGTTCTTCAAATGTATCAAATGCCTGATGCCTGATCTTTTAGTTATGGTCCTTATGAAGATGCGCAAGACATACTTCAGATTTGAGTTTTGATTGGGTGAGGTTGTGAAGTATCAAGTGTAGTTACTTTATGCTTGATGTGGTTAGTCTGGGGTAGTGACTCTAAACTGCTTCTGGCTGGCAATGGGATCCTCTCATCTGCTAATGTGGAGCGCTTATGAAGTCTGAGCTTGCTTTTCGGCCTTTTAATTGAATTTTGTTTGAAGTAGTTTGAACTTTTTTGTTTTTTAGTTATTTTTTTGCGTTATGGCAATTAAGGACATTGCTGGTGTAGCGAGGAATGTGATCAAGACCAATTTTATAGTCAATTTTGGTATGTTTATGGGATTATGTCGGAGGATCATATATGTTCTACCATCTAAACCTGGTAGAGTTATATGGCGTTACCTTATGAGGCCTCCAACACACTTTCAGTCTGGCCACGTCACTTTTGGGCACACTGATGCAACCCATTCAGTGGGTCTGAGACATTATATTCAGATCACTAGTGCCTTTGCAGGTGTCAGAAACTGTATTTTGTTTGAGACTTAGCCTGGACAAGTATGAATTCAGATACATCAATGCTATACTATATCTTGATGCTTTCTTCTGTATGGTAGTTGCAATATTGTTTTAGGATTTGATCAGATGGTGGAGTTGTACTTTTGGCCACCTCAAATACTGAATCTGTTCAAATATGGAGTCTGGGTATGGAGTTGCAATGGGCACAAAGTTCTTTTTATCTCTTGCTTCCTATTCATTGGAATTTCGTCTAAGGGCACAGTGATGTAGATGTGTAATACCTGTTGGTATGATATTTGAAAGTACGTTAAAATTGTCAGAACATCTCCTATCAAAAAGTTGTCAGAAAATGGATTTCCATGACTCTAGAATATCTTTTCAGGAGTGTACTAAGTTCACTTTTTTTTGTTACAAAAGATAATCAGCATTTTCACCAGTTCTGCTATTGTGACAGAGTAAATTGGCTGTCTTTGGTTGACTCTTGTGGTTACTTTTACTGGTTCGGTGAAACAGTTATGAAGGTAGGGTAATCATGGAATGAATTGGGAATAATTTGCAAATAAAGACAGTTCATGAGGATTATTTGTGTTCTGTATGGTTTATCTTGAATAGTGGAAAGATCAATTACTGCAATGACTGCCTTTGTCTGGCTAATCTGCATAGCTTTGGTTGGTGGAAGATTGATTGGGGATTACAAGGTGGATGCTCACCTGATATTTGCAGTGTTATAGTAATTTCTTGTAGTTTTATGTTAATAATAAGGACCTATCAGTGAGAAGTTAATCATATCACAAAGATAATGATAGCACTGATAACCGATTCAATTTGAACGTAGCTGTTTGAGAGATTAGATGGATTTGAGTTTGTGGTGGCATAGGTATCAGTTTAGGCAGAAATTAGTATGTTGGATTTTGTGGGAAATCAAGGTCAGCGGTAATCTATATTGTCAGATGACAGATTATTTTTCTATTGATCAGAAATTTTGAAGTATGAACACATTGCAATCCGTTCTCCATAATAACGAAGAGAAAGTAAGTTATCAACTTGTTAAATTTTCAACTACCAGTTAGAATGTTGTGCAGATATATAGTTTAGGCATATATCCCTATCGCATTTTCAAATTTTTTGAACTCATCACTTGTGTTGCGATAATTTCTGCAACCTCTCTCTGTTATAACAGCTGCTTCGATAACTTTTACCACTTTTCATTAGTGTTGCAAATAATATTAGCAAATTAGGTCATTTGCTTATTGTTTGGAGCATGTCTACTCTCTATGTTCTTTCTTGTTTGTGATTCATATATGAATAGTATTTTCAGCATTTATCATGTGTGAAAGCCTTTGCATATGGGCACCTGCAATTAGTTGGAATTTATGATAATGCAAAGCATCCTTTGAGGATGTACTGAAGTTATTTACAAAGGAGATAACTGGCATGGGCTTGAGTTCATCATTATAACAGGAAATTGCTTACTGAGTGTTGTTTTATGTTATTGCTTGCTCTATGTAGCATCTTTGTGTAATTTCCTGGCATGAGTATTCTATTGTGGTATTCTGTAGATCATGCTGGAAAGAGATACAGGCCGTCCTCGGGGTTTTGGTTTTATTACATTTGGAGATCGGCGGGCAATGGAAGATGCAATCCGAGAGATGCACGGACGGGAGTTTGGTGATCGCATCATCTCTGTGAACAAAGCCCAGCCAAAAATGGGAGGTGAGGATTTGGACCATGGCTATAGAGGAGGAGGAGGCTACTCGTCTGGTGGCAGGAGAAACTTTGGGGGAGGAGGAGGAGATAGATCTGTAGGGCAAGATGAATGCTTCAAATGTGGGCGCTCAGGACATTGGGCCCGAGATTGCCCTTCAGCGGGCAGTGGAAGAGGTGGAGGTTCATTCTCATCACATTCCAGGTTTGGGGCTGGTGGCCGTGGGGATCGCTTTGGTGGAGACCGTGATCGCTATGTGGATGACCGTTATGATGGAGGGCGCTATGGAGACAGGGACCGTTTTGACAGCAGGGATGACAAATATGGGAGCCGTGATCGCTATGTTAGTGACAGGTATCAGTTACTCCTTTACTGCTTGTTCCATTATGACATTATGCTTGGTTTTAGCGGCCAAAATGTGACTGCCCATTTTCATTCTCTCTCGCTTTAGATATATTTGTGCTGAATAATAGAGAAAAGTCATTTTTCTTTAAGCTTCATCTGCTATGCTGCAGGTACCCAGCTGGGGATCGTTTTGCAAGTGATAGATACGGTGGTTCTGATCGTTATCCACAAAATGGTTATGGCAAAGATAGAGGCTATGATAGGGACGGTGGCGCAAGAGGAGGCAGTGACAGATATGGAAGTGGAGGGCCTGCAAGGGACGAGGGAGGAAATTACAGAAACAGGCCAGGTCCTTATGACCGCCCTAGCAGGGGAGGGCGCCCATCTTCCTTCGACCGCTACTGAATTTTTGTTTGCTGTTTTCATGAAACTTGTGGCTGTTTGTGCTCTTTTAGGTTGTTTGGATTTTGCAAATGCAATTTTACCTAGGATTGATGGATGTATTTTGTTTCAGTATTTATCTGTTTGATTATACTTATTATTTACCTTTCACCCCCCTGTTTTCTCATCCGTTAATGAAGCAACATAAAAAGAAATTAGGATTCACTGATGATTGAGTCATTTCTTTTCTTTCATTGCAAGAAAAACTTACATAGCAGCACAAGTCGATATCCTATCTCATGATTTCTTTTTCCTCTCTCCTCTCTGCTGTTGGCAGGGTTTGGTTGGGGAGGGGGTGATTTCTCAAGCAGATTGAATTCCATGGGCCAATACATGGTGGTTCTATGTGTTTAGAGCCTACTCTTAGCTAATATAAGAAAAATATATAAGTAGAAGATATAAACACTAGAAGGTTTTTGCAGCTTGCCGAAAAATAAGAAAAGTTTGGGGCTTTTGTGTGTTATAATCTTCACATTTCATAGAAAAGTCAAGTGTCAAGGAAGAAAAAAACAAAGAAACCTGGGGATATCAAACTAATATCTCCAATTGCATATATTAAGTAAGTCTTTTTTTAATTATATATGGTGTAGTAGTAGTACCAAATTAAGCATGGGGTGAAATGCTTAAAAGTCCCACATGTTTGCTCTTTTTTCCATGTGGCCCTGGCTTCCAAGTTGGGTGAGTCAAATATTCCCACTTGTCACTTGTCAAGTTGGGTGAGTCAAATACAATGAAACAGAAGAATCAAAGATAACGTAGTTCAGTAGTTCTCGTTGGCAACAACTGCCCCTGCTGAATAATCAAAACCCAAAAGACTTGCCAATATCTTCTTTCTTCTCCTTTCTACCTTGCAAATGGACTACTGTTATTTTACTTTTTTATCCATTTTTTCATTAAAGGTGAGACTTTTATAAAGTAAATCTCATCTTTATAACAGAGAGATTATATGCAAAATGATTAGTTAAAATAATTCGAATGATTTTATTAATAGCAATATGAGTTTTGAATTGAGACCTAGGGGGCAGCCGAAAGTCAAGATCAGAAGCTTCTACGAATATATAATAATATTGTAATTGATTAAGATGTCATGCATCAACAAGAATCTTTATATGCTGGATATGTATGACACTGGTGAAGGTAGAACCGTAGAACCACCTTGACGTAGTCATTTCTATAATAATGATCGATCAGTGTTGTTTAAGTTAATAGTTTAAAACCTGAAAAAACAAGCAAGCAAGCTAGCCAGCTTAGAAATTTCAATGTTATTGAAATTTGGTTGTACGTTTCAAATTAGAATTGCAATTAAACATATGGATGGGTTATGTTTTTCTTTCTTTTTTCTTTCATTTTCGAAGTGTAAACGCATTGACTGAGATTTCACATTTTGGAAAGCATGTGCCAGTGCTTTACTTGCTTTCTGCAGTCTACTTTTCAAAGGAAATTATAATAGAAAAAAACAAAGAGATCTTCTTCTACGTTCTATTGTCTACTTTCTGTATCTTTATCCATTTTCCAAAGCACAGTGTAGAAAACAACAGCGCCTGAGATTTCTGGGAGTTGACTAGCTAAAGAAAAGTAGTATAAGCAAATAAATCTTAGCTTCTTCGTCAACACTCATTAATCAAGCTTTAGAATATTTAATATATATATACATAAAGTTATTTTTTCGCCATATTATAAATTTGAATAATTATCTAGATATAACTTTTAACTGGGTGACTTAAATTTCCAATTTAACAACATAATATTATCATATTGATAGATTTGTGTGACAATATCCACTATTATGTATATAAATTCAAAACTTTGTGTATGTGTCTGTGTGTGGATCGATGCGCAAGAGATGAGACTGTGAGAGAGGGAAAGTAGTATGGTTCCGTAGCAATGGCGGCATTGACTTGTATATGAGTACATGAGAAAGTAGTAATATATAGTACGAATTAGTATCATTATTAATTGCATGTTTTGTAGGTTTGTAGCTTTCATCTTCGTGGATATGTATGAATCTCTTCTTTGTCTATGCATTGAATAAGAGAACCAGATCATGAATATTAATTGCCTCTCCTTACTTATCAAAGTTATTATTAGGCAAAACTTTGATTTTCGTAACTGTAGTTTGAGTTAGGTTCTATTAAGGTATTTGTAGATCGATCTAATTGTTTTAATTTTAGTATTATATTTTACTAATTGTTTCAATTGTGGTCTAAATACTTAAATTCGTCAATTTTTTTAACTTAAAAAGTCTAATTTACTCCCTCACTTGCGTATCGATCACGTACCTCTTACATACACATTCATTTCATTAAAAAAATTATATTTGTTGGGATAAACTATAATATTAAAATTAAAACAATTAAAAATACAAATACTTTAATGAAACTTGACCCAAATTACATGTGCCAAAACCATAAGTTTTAGCAGTTCCTGTTTCATGTTTAATAGTCATGGTTCACACATGCACGGTCATGGTTCACACATGCACATATATAACACACATTTTTTAACTAGAGATTGAACAGACGGTTGGATGACTATTATTTTGATACGTATCACTGGCCTGTCTCTCGACATATCATATCATGAATTCATAACCAATAAACCTTCCAAAATTTAGTTATATTTGTTTAATTTGTTTAGTTATATTTGTACCTTTCCCTTAATTAAGAAAACTTTAAGGGTCAACAATCAAAAAAAAAAGCCTTAAGGGTCAACAAATCTGATGATTAAAATACCATTAGAAGAAGTTAGATCTCTGACGCAAATTAAGGCTGGCCCTTTCATGAGCAAGTTTGAATATATACGACGTCATATAAAAAGAAAAGAATCCAATCTCTCACATATATTCTCACTAAGTTGCTGGTAGGACATCAATATATATGATAAAATGAATTCAGTTTATTAATGCTGGCTTATCAATTATTCTTGATAATGAGGTCTTGAATAATTATATATTGATTAATCAACTTTTTAAGAAAAAAATTAATTTGTTGGTAATTCAATATTGGTGATGGTGATCATGTTCACATAGCAAGCACAGGGAAATGCCATTGGGTCATGGCAATGCCAATTTGGAACAAAGTTATCAGCAAAAACGAATTAATGGGTCAAGACTCAAGAGCCAGACAACATGTATATGTATTGCCATATATCTTGATCAATATTGCAGGCACTTGCATACAATATATTAAGCTGGGTTTTGTTGTATAAATGGATCTGACATGTAATGGTCACGTTTGAGTTGGGTCTCACATATTCATCAACAAAGGGTTACCAAAATTAACAGACTTACTCAGCAGCCAATGTTATATAAGTTAATTATGAACTATTTTTTAAATAATTTAATTAATTGTCTAACAATTTACTACGTGGGTGTCCCCTCGTGGCAACTTGAGACATAATTAATTATTCATTAATTATCACCCATGTTCGATCCGTATTGTGGTCCTTAATAATTACTTCAAGCCATTAATGCAGCATAATTCGGATTTTATATTGAGGAGGTTTCTATCTCTGGCAGGTTAGCTATATACTTTTTTAGGGTTTTCTTATTTTATGCATTAATTTTCGATAAATTAAAATAATAATCACTCATACGTGTAACGTGTTTGAATTAAAAACTGTAAATTATTGATTGTTGCAAAACAAATTATAATGTAATAACACATTGTTACACCAATCAACGACTGTTAGTTATCCAATTGTGTAGGCACGCATTTCTCCTAATATATGTATCGTCCTTAAAAAAATGTGTGCCTCGTAGCTTCTTCTGAAGAAGCACCTCCCCCTTGAAAACTTTGGCCTAAATGCAGTGAATCAAAGAAAACTGTATGCCAAATTATACTTAAATCAAGTTTGTGTTAAGGCATGCAGTTATAGCAATTCTCGCTGTTCTCAGAAAATTAATTAATATATATA
>QANT01003423.1:0-71761 GCA_003254885.1 Purshia tridentata | reverse complement strand
AATTTAACCAAATACTAGAAATGAGAAATAAAATATTTAAAAATACTATAAATAATGACTAAAAAATTTTCAAGTCAGTAGTGGTCCTTAGAAAATTTTGCTGCCGCTTCACGGCATCAAACTGGAAAGTGCTCTAATCTTGACCCCCCAAGTTAAAGCTCCTGGATCTGTCCCTGCGTACTACTGCACCACCTTGATTCTAGCAGCTATGTCTAGCAGAGTATAGCCTCTCAAACTTTCTGTACAAGTAAGTATAAAATGCGAAAGCAACTGTATGTTACGTGGTAGCTAATGTGATCTCCCAACCTAGCTAATTCTTACTATAGTAAGGTGGTGAAGATAATTTATTGATGTAGAATTAAAATGAGAATGGAGTAATAAGGATTGAAATGCGAATGGAAATAAGGATGAAATTCATTCCATATTGTAACTAGTTATAAAAAATTCATTCCATTTTTAATTTGTTTGCAAATTGAAATTAAGTTTGGAATCAAATTATATAATGTAGATTGTGTTTTCGCTTAAAAATTTAGAATTTATATCTCATATCCAAGGTTAAGAATTTGGGAAATGGGTTCACGTTCCAAGTCCATGTTCAAGGTCACAACTCTTGGTCTCGAGGTATGGATCCATGACTTAATTAAGTTGGGGTGTCTCAGATTTGGATATGGGTACGTATGTGGGATAGGCTTTAAGTTCAAGCACAGGGTTTGGATATCAGGTTATGATTCCATGACTTAAGTTGGAGTGTCTCGAGTTTGGATATGGGTATGAGGGTTTCGCTTTCAGGGTTTGGATATGTTCTGATTTTTCTTCCAACTCTTGGGTGCAAGACTCAGGTCCAAGGTTGAGGGTTTAGGACTTGAAATCCTAAGAACAAATTTGTGGGGTTAATGGAAAAACATGTGTAACCTTTAATTTTGGAATGCACATTCTTATATTTAAATAAAAAATTGAAATGGTCGTTTCATAAACATGATTTCATTTAATTCGTTCTAACATCGCATGCATGAGTTGATGACAAATGAAACTCCACAATTTGGATGTATAATTTGAAAATTTAAGATTGGGATGTTTTGGTATATAGATGAGGGAACTTCGAAAATTAAATATTAGATGTGGCATGCATCTTAAAACCAATTAGCAATGAAATAAGTAACTCAAACTCTTATAAACCACTAGTAAGGTCCTTATATTTTTAATGTGGGATTTCTCTCAATACGCACACGCACATGTGGAATTATTCAAGCCTAACGTGTGGACAATTTATATTGGGCAACGTAGGAGTATGTGTGGCCGTTTGGGCGTATCACGTAGATAATTTACTCTGATACTATGAAGAAATCTAAACATCCGTACCATATCTAATTGGATATGATAGGAATATCACAAATTTTTATAAAATACTAACAAATCTCTCACATTTTCAACGTGAAATTTCTCTCGACATTGTATACATGTTAACTTGATGTACAAATTAATGTATCATCAACATTTGATTTCACGAGAATTGTAAGTTGAACAAATGTTACTTTTCAAAAGCAAATAACTACACAAAATTGATAAGAAACATAATATATTGAAACGTATTGTGATTTAAATAAATTAGTAGTTATTTCCATGGGTATCATCGTCGACATGAGTATCGGGTTCATCACACAAGGGAGTGGAATAGTAGAATGGGCCGAGGGTGTACTTCACCAAATCCCGGTACACCAAACTGGGCCGGCTGAGCTTCACCCCAGACCGCCCACCAGCAAAGTTAGTGGGAATGTTACACGTGGCGTCCGGAGAAGACACTAGCCTCACTGAGCTTAGCTTGGGGTTGAGTTCTTTGCCGTTGATGGACTTGTTTATGATCAAGTCGAATTGACCTACATTATCAGTCAAATCGCTTCCATAGTACACAACTCTGCCTCTCTCATCCATGAATGTAACAGATACCTTACCACCTGCATACAATATTATGATTTATGACAACAATTATATTAATTATTAGTTTCAGTGTAAATAATTTAAAAAATAAAAGTAAAAAGGGAAGATTCGACTTTGAGATAGTTATTTTTTTTGCATATATATTCATGTATATACTATTAGACTATAAATTTAGACTACACATTAGATTACCAATTATTTAACAAATAATTTAAATTTACAATTTATCAACATAAATATGTTATATTATCAAATATTTTCCGAGGTGTGTGTAGACAAGATAACATACCTTTGATCGGCCTGGCACCCTTAACCCAGTCATTCCAACCTTGGGTGCAATCCTGGCATAGTACTTTGCCACCGACATGTATCACTTTGGCTTCCTCATTATAAGCTTCCGCTTTATGGGTGCAACCCATTACAAACATTAGTACTGCAAATATGTGCATCACCATAGCTCCCATTCTCTCTCTCTCTCTCTCTCTCTCTCTCTCACACACACACATTTGAGGAAGAAGCATATATATAGGACACAAGATAGTCTTGTTGGGGAGAAGGGTGGGAGAGCACTACTTGGGACGTGCAACCATTTAGAAATGTAGAATGTCAAGTACATCTATGCACCAATTTTTTTAATGGCTAAGTGATAATTCTTAATTACGAAGGTCATCACCTAACATTTTAAATAGCTCAATAGGTATGGGCCGTATGGCCCAATCCTAGTGTCATGTACCCCAAAGTTATAGGTCATCGTAAAGGTTTGCACCTTGCCTATTTGCGGCAGAATCGCCCGATTTGCCCCATTCTGTCTAACTCTAATCCTTAGGTCCTGTTTGGTTTCCTATTGTAGAGCTTGGGTATGGGTATCTATAATGAGAATATAACCCATCAGGCCCAGTCAGCCCAGTAAGTAATCTCGGATGATTTTCATATTCGATAATGCGATTCCTAAACAAAAAGGGTAACCGAGTTTTGGCGGGAATTGTCACAGCTCCAATCATCCAATTCCAAATGAAAAAAGGAAACCATCCACAAAACGGAAACAAGGCAATGCAAGTTACTACTTACTATAAACTATAAATTAAAGCACAAACAACGCAAGCCGCTCCTCACATTCCAAACTTAACTAGTTCTAAATTTTCTCCATCAATTTACTAGTTTCTCGCATTTATCATCCCGATAAGAAGATCATGAAGCTCGTGAATGGAACAAAAATGGTTGCGAATCAACCAGGGACGGCCAAGATCGTTCCCGAAGAACCCGATGACGTGTGGCTGGCCTACAACCTCATCGCCCTCGGCGACGTCATCACCGCCAGCACCACCCGGAAAGTCCGCCGTGACTCTGGCTCCGACAAGGCCAAGAGCGCCTCCTGCACTGTCCGCGTCCGAGTCAACCTCGAGATCCGGATCACCGCCGTTGACTACTTCAAGGACTCCTCCACCGTGCGCGTCCAGGGCAAGAGCATCACCGCCAACAGCCACGTGGCGATCGGGTCGTTCCACACGCATGAGATCGAGCAGAACAAGGAGTTCGAGATAAGGAAGAAGCTCTGGGATTCGAGCTCGATCGAACGGCTGCAAGAGAGATGTGAAAGAGCTTCGGGGGCCGATCTTGCCGTGCTTCTGTTCCAACAGGGATTGGCCAAGTTGTTCTTGGTGGGACCAAGGGTCACGACGTTGTGCGCAAAGATCGAAGCGCCTCCGAATAAAACCGGGTCCAGGTCTGGTTCCCGGTCAGGCCCGAACAAGTATTTCGAGAGCGTTTTTAATGCGTTCGTGAAGCATGTTGATTTGGGAGTGATACGGTGTGTCGTAATCGGAAGTCCGGATTCCAAGAAAGATGAGTTCCGTTGTTTTTTGGTCGGAGAGGCGCAGAGGCTGAAGGTGAAGAACATCGAGAGCAACAAATCAAGGATTGTGGTTGCTAATACGAGGAACAGTAGCAAAAGCTTGCATGAGGTTTTGCATGAGGATGGGGTGGTGAACATGATCAAGGACACCAAGGCTGTCATGGAGATAAAGGCCTTTAAGGAGTTTGCGGACTTGATGATGACCAATTCGGATCGGGCTTGTTATGGACCCAAGAGTGTCGAGATGGCGAGTGAGTTGATGGCCATTGAAAAGCTGTTGATCACCAATGACTTGTTTGAGAGTGCAGATGTAGGAACCAGGCTTAAGTATGCAGAATTGGTCAAGTCTGTCAAAAAGGCGGGAGGAAAGGCGTTTGTGTTCTCCTCCAGCCACGTGTCAGGTGAGGAGCTGGCTAAGCTCACTGGTATTGCAGCTATTTTGAGGTTTCCAGTGCCTGATGTTGATGAGTGATGACGATGACACGAGTTTTTATTATGAAGATGTAGCCCTTTTTTTTTTTTTCTGTTTATTTGGAATCGAGGATTTTGCTAATTTAGTGTCGGAGAAATAGAATTGTTTTAATTTAATTATCAGAAATTTGATTTTGGAAATTGGAACAGCGCAATGCAGCTTAGCTTCACATTACATCAAAAACCCACCGAAAATATAGCAAACAAATAGCTCACTCAATGATTATGACAGTTGCTAAATACAAACATGGCACAGATTCTGACAAGAATGGGATAATTTAAATTTAAAACTCGGCCCTAATTTTAGATGCAAGAGTAAAATTTACAGAGAAAACCCCATCAAGCATCTTCACAGGTCTGTAGAGAATCAAATAAATAACAAAAATTCTTTGGAAGATATTCCCTCTTCTAGTCTCCTACAATGTGCCCACCTATTCACTTTCCCTCCAAAACTGGACATGCTACAGCTGGGTTTGTCATTACAGACTTTACATTAAGCCAGCCGCTTTAAGAGCATCTTCAAAAGCTTCTTCAGTGTTCTTAACCTGTAAACAAAGTAATGAGAAGAAAGCAATTAGACAATGCGTTGATAGAATAAATGTCTAGTATAGTCAACAGTTTTCCCCAATGCGATATTCAGATCATTACATTTAAAGCTATAACCTGAACAGAACAGAGATGTAAATTTGCAACTTATAATAAGATGCAATATTATTACCTCAGGTATATGGATGTTGAAATATTGCTCAATTTTTGACATGGTCATTTCATCCCGATCATCGCAAAGCAAGTTAAACACAGCTCCTGCACAATTACATATAAACACCACTCGGTCAATGTTTCCATTTCACATGTTTAGCTGTAAACTTCAAATTGCAAGTGTAAAGGCATGGTAAATAATATGTGAGAATGTACAGCATGCATAATGCTGGCACATTTCAAAGACAATGTACTTCGAACGTGTGTTTGCTAGTCATACCTACAGAGTCATATATACAACAGCTAACAACTCTACGACATGGAAAGAGCCACAATATATATGAAACAGAAAACCAAAAAACAGATTTTGGAATAAAAGCCTTACCCTTGCGACCAAAACGCCCTGCCCTGCCAATTCTATGCAAGTAGACTTCATAATCAGGCTCTAGAGGTTGTGTCCTGGGACCAGCTACATATTTGATTGGAAGATCATAATTGACAACACAATTAACCTAAAAAAAGGCATCTTGTCAGCACGTCAATATCATAAGGCAAATGAGACAGAAGGGATAAAAGTATGGAGGGAAAAGTGAATGGTGGACACCAGCACCTGCTGTTGGTCGAAGCCTCGAGCAAGTAAGTCGGTCGATATAAGCACTTGGGTTAAACCATCCCTAAACTCTCTGATTATTTTGTCTCTATCTTCAGCAGTCAGGGCACCTTGAATGGTAGTAACCGCATAGCCATCCTCAACAAGTTGTTGATGCAACATTTTTGCACTATTTTTTGTCCGTACAAAAATAATTCTCTGACCCAAGTTCTCTCCCAGTTCAAATATTTTGGTTTTGATCACCTCAATCTTGCTCAGTTCATCAGGGCAGTACACCTTGTACTGCTTTACAGCCTCCAAAGATAGCTCTTCTTTCTTTACAAAAAGTTGATTACCACCACCCCTGACCACCCTTGAGATAAATTGTGTGACTCTTTCATTAAATGTAGCAGAAAAGAGAAGGACCTGAAAACAAATGTTACAAAAAGGTGGTCGATCACAACTCCATACAACTTTTTTATAATTTCACAAATTCTATACACATAAAATGTAACAACTTAAATCTGTTTTTTAGCAAGAGATAATAATTTAATCACACAAACATTCCCAGTTCAAGCAGTGGCCAATTTCTATATCATAGCCATTCATTTATTCCACTGCCAACAATGATAATTTTCATCATCAAAGAGATCCAATCATAACAATCACATGTAACAGAAAGTATTTGAGAAGTAACAATAGTGATGAATGTATCTGTGCTACCTAGCTAAAGTTTAATAGTTTTACCCTCAAATCATAGCTAATAGTCAAATAAAATGGGAACTAATTCCAACACTGTTTTTCTTGCACCATAAACAAAGCTGTTTTTGTTTATAAGATAATGGAAGAAATCATGAAAGGAATCATACAGAAGCAATGAAAAAGCATATATTAAACCTCGGTCCGTACAATAGAAATCTAAACATAGTTTGACAAACCTGGCAGTGAGGGCTAAATCTCTCTATATCCTTCTTTATCCTTAGAGAATCATCTTTAAATCCATCCTGCACAAAAAATAATCAGTAACGTATGGTCAATAATATGTACATATAGAGTATAAATCATTATGAACAAATTATTATCCCAAGCCAATCAAATGTGATTCTGCCACTAACCATGAACTTAGAATATATACAATATCAGACAATAAGAACCACAATAAAGCAGACAAAGTAACCATATGAACATTTAGAATTCATTAAATATACTAGCACAATATGATTACCTCCGCCAGCATGTGGTCAGCCTCATCAAAAACAAGAATCTTCACACGGCTTACACCCAGCTTTTTGATAGACATCCATTTCTTAATTGTACCAGGTGTTCCGATCACAATTTGTGCTGTCACTGGTGCCCGGGACTGAACTGATGTAGGACCAGTCCTCTCCATTGGAACAGCACACTCCGCATTGATCCCAGTGTACTTCCCCATCTTCTGAAGAACCTCCATATTCTGCCACAATGCCACATTCACTTACCACCATCAAATCTCCTACTTTAAAAAACTTAGCTTTATTCAATTTCCATCAAACTATTTTTATTCTTTAAATGTAAATTTTACTTCATTCATCATATTCTTTTTTACTTTAATTAATAAAGAAACACGCTCTGGAATAGCAATCTAAGAAAAGAAAGAAGATTTGACCTGAATCGCCAACTCTCTGGTGGGACAGATGCATAGCGCCTGTGGAGCTTTGAGGTTGGGATCGACCCGGCTCAACATCCCAAGTACAAAACAAGTCGTTTTCCCCGAACCATTGTGTGCTTGAGCAATCAGATCTTTGTGGGGAGGTGTCAAAATCATAGGCAAAGTGATTGCCTGGATTTTACTGGGCTTCTTGAATCCCATCTCTACGTATAAACCCTTCAGCACCTCCGGCGACAGATTCAGATCCTCGAAAGTGCTCGCCGACGTGTATGGCGTGTCCGTAACCTAAATCGAATTTAAAATTTAAAATAAAAACCTTATCAAATATGAATCAAAACCCTAATTGATACTAAGTATCTAAGATTTCAGAGAGAGAGAGAGAGAGAGAGAGAGAGAGAGAGAGAGAGATCGTACGGCGCTAATATTTGCGTCTTCAGGTTCTTCGAGGAACTTGTTCTCGCTGATCTTCAAGTCGGCCACGTCGAGTTCCGGCTCCGAAGTCGACGGCGCGTCGTTTTTCTCGGGCTCCTCGGGAGGATCATCTTCTTCGTCGGCCCAGCGTTTTATCTCGGGCTTCTCGGGAGGCGGAGGCGGAGCACTGGTAACCGATTCAGAAGAGGCCCTGTCGACAGTAGACGGCGTCGTTTCGGTGGCAGAGGAGGCGGCGGTAGTGTTGTCAGTCTCGGCCATTTCGAGCGATACAATAGTGAAGTTTGGATCGGTCGAGTGGCGGAGGGGTTTGAGAGCGAGTAGGAGTGTCTGGAATGGTCTATGAGGTTTATAAAACGATAAAACCCGCTTATTAGCTTACTACTCACGCGGTAATAGCTAGTAACTGCGGAGTCATTTTCAAAATACCGTTGGCCCCTGAAATTAGGATAAATTACAGTTTTATACTCACATTGTTTCTTAATTAATTACCTATTTAGCTTTATATGCATACTTTTTTATATAAAAATGCCCTTACTTGTCTTAATTTAAAGAAAAAGTTACATTTAAATCAATCCTAATTAACTCTAATTTTAACCAGATGCATATATATATATATATATATGAAATTTTTAAAATTTTTGTGAATTATTTACAATTAATATTAAAACCCAAATATTACACAATTTTTTTTTTGGTTCCCAAAGATTACACATCTTTATGCTTTATTGTTTTTTTTTTTTTTTTTGGGCCTCTATGCTTTATTGTTGGAAGCGTTTGTAATTTATGTAAGTGTTGGGTTTCCTTTTGCATATGGAGCAGAGACGGAACTTAAAGTTGGATGGGCTAGAAATAATGAAGAAAATAGCCCAGCCCACTAAAACGAAAAAAAAAAAATTACATCTAAAATTTTATGATCCACAAGCCATAGGCCCATAGCTCATCCCCATTTCCAAACTATGAATTGCAAAATTATCCGACCCTGTAAATCCCCACGGGTCCCGCCCGATTAATCAGGTATGAAAATACCTCTTTGCGTCTCCTATACTTATTTAACTTTAGTGGCTAAAGTGGGATAAAATATCAAAATTCATTAACTTTTATAGAAAAAAAATTCACATAGCTCAAGACCCAACTCGTTACGATTATTATGATGAAAAATTTGATGGGATAAGTTTATTACTTCACAAGTAAGGATTGACATAATAAAATAAAGCTAACATATGATGTTTCTAACTTTATGACAATTTTTTATTAATTGCACACATATCATCTAATATGAACACAATTTGGTGATTAATAAAAACTGAAAACAGAATTGTGTGGAAACTTCATTTTTTCGTATTTAACTACGCACGCATGCATGCATCATCTTTGATCTTTTGTGGTTATTGAAAAAATAGTAAGATTAATTTGGTACTTTGCTGTCGTGGAACATAGTACCTGCAATACTAATTGCAAAAACAAAGCGCTATATAATTGGCAACAAACTGCCATCCAAGGCTGGCCAATTCCAAAAGCTTAAAGTTAAAGTCGCTCATGACTGGCCATAAAGCACAAGTTTTTCTCTTTCCCAAACCCATGTATTGGTTTTCAACTTGTTCAACTCAAATACAACCTACGCAAATTTTATAATGAATATATATATATATATGTATGGTGTGTCATGCATGAATCATGATGTGAATTTAACGTGGAGGATTGTGATTGTCTTCATCACCCAAGTCCCCTCCATCTATTTATATATATATATCTTCTTATAGAAAGGAATAGGAAGCTTCTCTCACATCTCAAGCTGGATGAGTTTTAGGTTGGGTCATAGATATCGACCTTTGAGCTATATATAAACAAATTAAGATACATGCATCAATTTTCAAACAATAAGAAAGACTACTATTATAGTAAAGGATGTGTCAACAAGAAAAGCAATGTTATATTTTATTAAAACATGGGGACGTATTAGTCAAAAAAATTGAAGAAAATTGATTGCTATAAAAAAAAAGTTGCAATTTGAGTGTGTATGCATAAAGTACGCAATGTAATGTGCAGGTAAAGTGGCTAAGGTTTGGGGGGTGGGGAAGAAACAAAGGAAAAGGAGAGAAAATCTGCATTTTATGAAGGGAATTTTGTGGAAGTTAATTAAACACAATGCATATCTTATTCAAATAGAAGAGTTTTGCTAGCCACAATTGGCCATGCACTTGCACGTGCACACGCATGTGGGTGACTAACTTCAGTTGTTACTAAATTTTAATAAATAAACGACAATTATCCACATGTGTTGTGTAAGCAATACATAATCATCTACAACACAAGTGGACAATTATGTTAACAGTGGAACCCACTAATTTTATTTTTTTGAATTAGAAGATGACTTACATACTCAACAAATCTGGATTGTAATTGAGATGATCATTCTGAGTTACGTGAGGGTTTGAATAAAGAGGTGTACTTGTGAAGGAGAACGACCAACATTTTTGTTGTGTTGAAATTAGCCATAATGGGTTCAATAACATATGATTGGAGTTTATTAGGTGTGCAAAATGCAAGTGCACAAGTCCTTTCTCTTTCAGTCAACCCCCTCCATTAATTTAATAAAGCTCTAAAATTGTGGTGCATGTGTTGTTTTGGTGGCATTTGAGCTGGCTGGGGTTGTGACTTGTGACTTGTGGCTCAATGTGCTGCATGTAAATTTCTACAAATACACCCACAAAAGAAAGCATTAATTGGACTCTTTTGAGTCATGTCATATTCGTGAAATTTTTGGCGGCCTCATCATCGATTGTTTGTTTGAGTTTCTCATGCAGATTTACGTATAATTAGCATGACAACATGGATGATTCCCCATTCAAATTTCAAATTAAAGAAGCTAGACCTAATTGGTCTCAAAACTTTTGTTTTTGTTTGTGAAGCCAAAAACTTTAATAATATTGTTAAAATATACAATTCGAAACTTTTTTGTTTCTCTAAAGACCCACACAAAAAAAAAAAAAANAAAAAAAAAAAAAAAAAAAAAAAAGTGAGAACCTTCCTCATTCTAAATTTTGGAACTTTAAAATAGAAGATGTTGTAGATTGAAGGGATACATTCTATAAAGTAATTGGATCATATAATTACCTTTTTTTTTAAAGTAATTATTCAGTATGGACTTCTTTATCATAGGCTTGGAAGAATATTAGTTATTTTCTCCTTTTACTTTTTTCTTATCCTTTTTAATTCGTAGTGAAATTTATGTTCAGAATCGTTTATTTGCTAGATTACTAGATATTTTTACAAAAAATCAACTAATTTTAAAATTGTATATTTATCTAACTATTACCAAAAATAGACTATAAATTTAACTATTATTAAAATCGTCTAGTTACATAATTTTGATATAATAATATAAAAATGAACAGTTTGTATCATCAAATTATAATACAAATTAAGAAAAAAAAGTAGAAAGGTAATAAGATAATACGAAAATGAGAAGGTCATTAGCATTTCATTAATTATTTTTAGTTTTCAAAATAACTATATAGTTTATCTGATGATTGATCTTGATTAGATGTTCTCTCTAAGTATTGATTTTTTTTTAATTAAATAAAAGAAATGAGAGAATTTACAATGCAAGTCAAGGACTGAGGAGATACGAGTGTAGAAAAAAAACGGTACTTTGTCTCCCTGATTGTCTCTGACATCTAATACGAAAATGAGAAGGTAATTAGCATTTCATTAATTATTTTTATTTTTCAAAATAACTATATAGTTTATCTACTTCTTTATTGATGATTGATCTTGATTAGATGTTCTCTCTAAGTATTTGTTTTTTTTTTAATTAAATAAAAGAAATGAGAGAATTTACAATGGAAGTCAAGGACTGAGGAGATACGAGTGTAGAAAAATAACGGTACTTTGTCTCCCTGATTGTCTCTGACATCGTGGTGCAGTACGGCTAACATTGCCCTTTCACCACGGCGGACCCCACTTGCCCTTGAACAGTCAATTATACTTTCAGTGACAAAGCGTGCAGTGTACTCGCCCAATCGTGACGTGTATAATAGTATAACCGACCTCGCATGACTCATCATGACTTCGTTGGTCGTTGCTGGCAAGAAATGCGTGCAAAATACGCAGCGAGCCGTGCGTACGCTGATTCAGACGGACTAGTCACTGCCACCGGCAATATCAGTCATTAGCGCCTTTTTTTGGTTTTTTCCACCTACTTATTTACTTTTTTACTTAAAATTTCAGAGCGAACCAAATTCCTTGCCGTTAAACTTTCCAGCATAGCCATAATTACCCTTATCCCATGTGATTATTTCGGTGTTTCCTTGTTCCACGGCCCGATTGCAGCAGAAGCGATTGAAGGGCATAATCGACTTTAGGATCTTTATTACTCTCGGAATGGTCAAATCATTTCTATTAAACTGGTTTCAAAGTGAGCTTTAATATAATCCAACTTTCGCAACTTTTTTCTGCTAAGCAGCAAGCAAACCTCCCTTGTCTCTGACTCTCTGCCTCTGAAAACAACCACAGCCTCTCTCATTCTCTCTCTCCCAATGCACAACAGCAAGAAGCGCCAGCAGCACCACCACCTCGACCTTTCCCACTGAATTTCCACTCGCCAAACTCAAAATGCAGGCCCTTCTTCCTCCGATCTTGGCCTCAGCTACCGCGCTTCTACTCTCTCTATCCGCCGTCTACTGCGGCCTACCGGCCACCTTTCTCTCTCTAGAGAGGGCCTTTCCGCCAACGACGACCCACCGAGTCCAACTGGACCAGCTCCGAGCTCGGGACCGAGTCAGGCACGCCAGGCTCTTGCAGAACGCGGTGGGCGGCGTTGTCGACTTCTCAGTCGAAGGTTCCTCCGATCCCTACCTCGTCGGGTAATTTTATCATCTGGGTTTTCTTTAAATGCTCTTGTATGAAGCTTTTAATGTGCTTCTATTAATGGGTTTGTCTCAAATTAGTATACTTTTGTTCTTGGGTCTTTGTTATTCATTTTAGTTTTATATCTGAGTAATAAGCATTTATTGTCTACATGGGTTTTTATTTATTTTTGTATATTGTCGCTTTATTTGGCTCCTGAGAAACTGAGAAGGAAAAGAAAACAAAAACATACAGCTTTTTTTTCTTTTTCATTTTCTGGTATAGGCAAAAGCAAAAAGCTTGAGTCTTGGTAGTTCTTACTGCGTCGGTTCTTGTAAAAATGAGTTCTTCACTTTTTCTTCAATTCTTTCTCAGACCCAGTGCTTGAGAATTGATGGCATTTTGCATATTTGAAAAAAATAAATTGTTGTTTTATGTTTGAAAAGTTGACTAAGTTTGGCTGTTTGCTGTTTGCTCCTGGGCCTTTTGTGTATGTATCTTTTTCTTGGTTTTATTCAGTTATCTTCTGTTTTATTCTCCAACTAAGATTGAGCATCTTGGGTACCTTTTTTCTCTGGTGTTAAATCTAAACTATTGTTCATCTTCAATTCTTGCATATTGGTTTTATCTAGGCTTTATTTTACAAAAGTAAAATTGGGCTCTCCGCCAAGAGAATTCAACGTACAGATTGATACTGGAAGCGACATCTTGTGGGTTACCTGCAATTCCTGCAATGACTGCCCCCAGTCTAGTGGACTTGGAGTAAGTTTCTGTTTCTCTTTTCTTGCTTGCTGTCATTCTAAGAAGTTTGTAGAGTGAAGAGGCTATTCAAAACTTATTAATCTTGCACATTGCTGTTCCATGTTTTACAGATTCCGCTAAATTTCTATGATTCTGCCAGCTCGTCAACTGCGGGGCTGATCCCCTGTTCCGACCCAATTTGCACTTCCTCACTTCAAACTTCAGCAACTGAATGCTCTACTCAGAGTAACCAGTGCAGTTACACATTCCAATATGGAGATGGAAGTGGGACGTCTGGTTATTACATATCAGATGCACTATATTTTGACATGATTCTGGGGCAGTCATTTATCAACTCTTCAGCTTCCATTGTTTTTGGGTGAGCTGGTTTGACTTGAACTGAAATTAGGCGTGTATAAAACATGTGGAATGAAAAGCAATTATTAAAATAGAAAGGAGAAAAAGGGAGAAAGAAGCAAAAAGAAGAAGAAGTAACAATCTATGAAGATTGCTCGTTTTTTATCAATAAATAAAATAAAAATTGTTGTTTCAAGTAGTATTATGTAGCTTACTATAATTACAATTAATTTTGGAATAACATGGCTGACCAGTCCCACATGGTCATGATTTATTGACTGATGGTATTTTAATAACATTAAGCGTGTTGTGTGCGTGCCAGAACAAACAATAATTAATTGTGCAGAATTTCCCTGATTGTTAGTGTGTCTTTTTAAGAACCTGTTGAAGAATCATTAATCTTACTAAAGAAGAGTAATGGCATATCTTATATCATCATAATTTTTCTACATTTGCTGCTAGATTCCTGCTTTAATGTTCATTTTGTTTCTGTTTATGGAAGCTTATTGCCTTGGATGGTCGTGTTGGAAACAGGTGTAGTACCTATCAGTCAGGGGATTTGACTAAGGCAGATAAAGCAGTGGATGGGATATTTGGGTTCGGCCAAGGGGCCCTATCTGTTATATCACAGTTGTCATCTCGAGGGCTAACTCCCAAAGTGTTCTCCCATTGCTTGAAGGGAGATGGCAATGGAGGGGGTATACTTGTTCTTGGTGAGATTTTGGAGCCAAGTATTGTTTATAGTCCGCTTGTCCCGTCACAGTATGTCTCTATCCTATTGGAATCTTTTTTATTTATTTCTGATAGTTGTCTAGTCTTTGCTTTGAAACTGTGAATTGTATGAAGTGGGTGGTTCAAAGATATAAGTATAACCCAGTCTATGGAGTGGAAAGTCATTATTACTACAAAAATAGGTTATGATATGTGCTTTTGTGTTGTATCTGTATTATTTCATTTAAGCACACAATTTTATTTCCAAACTAATGGACATTGACTATGAAATATCTTTTTTATACACTCAGGGTTGGATGCTCTAACTTTAATATTGAGTCATGTCACTTTTGGCTTTTTAAACTTCTAGGTTTAGCTATTTGAATTTTGATATATGCAGAATTTTGATATGAGCACAGAGGTTATGTACTTGTATTTGAGTCTGCACGGTTGGAATACAATAAGTACCTACTTCACCTCATTTTTTATTGTAAGAAACATGTCTTCATTCACACTTTTGCTTCTCAGGCTGGATAGGATTCATGTCATCATCCCCATCATACAAATGCTTTGGTTTTACTTAGATGAAAAAAATAAGATTATTGTTTCTCTGAGCAAATCTGGAGGTTTTTTCTTCCTATCATTGATGCCATTTTGGGGACTCACTGAGTGGGTGAGTGGGGCAGTAGCCGCAGTACCATCTTTTTTGGGAGGCAGTTTTTCATAAGCCTTGCAGAACCATGAAGTGCAAACTTTTTGCTATGTCAACTTCACCAATTTTTAATTAAATTCTATCCTCTTAATTACAAATATTGATTTACTCCTGTGCAAGCTTATTTTATAAGTTTCATATTATAAAAACTTTGTGTCATAAAAACTTTGTTGACTTTTTTCATTTAATGCCTTAGAATCCAAATTTTATGTTTTCAGGCCCCATTATAATTTAAATCTGCAGAGCGTTTCTGTCAATGGGCAACTCTTGCCAATTGATCCAGCAGCCTTCATGACATCAAACAGCCAAGGAACTATTGTTGACTCAGGAACAACTTTGACATACCTTGTGGAGGAAGCTTATGATCCTTTTGTCAGTGCTGTAAGTTTGTTCACTTGTTGGTTTGGTTTGATGATTTACTTAAATTAAATTAAATTCATCTTTAGCACTGGCATGAAAACTGGGTCATTTCAATAGTGATTCAGTCATCATTAACCTTATTGCTTGATTTATGATGAATTTTCATGGACTTCCACTTTTTAAGGCATCATTTAATCTCAGTTCCCACTGTGACTTCCTTGTCTTTGTTATCATGGACTTTCATCTCCTGATTTTGTTATTGGATGTGCAGGTAACTTCGGCTGTTCAACAATCTGTGACTCCCATCATTTCGAAAGGAAACCAGTGTTATCTAGTCTCCACCAGGTTGCTTTATGTCTGCATAATATTTTTTTAAGCTCCTTTCTCAAGAACAGGGGTGGAGCCATGGAGGGTGGGCATAATAGTGGAATGTTCATCATTTCTTTTTTCCTTTTTCAGTTTGGCTGAGGTATTTCCTCCAGTTAGTCTAAACTTTGCGGGTAGTGCATCGATGGTGTTGAAACCAGAAGAGTACCTTGTTCATATTGGTTTCGTTGTACGTTGTTGCTCATGCTCCTTCTGTAAAGTTCTTATTAAACGTAATTGCATTAGACATGATTATTGCAAATTGTATGGCATAAAAGTGTAACAGGTCATTCTATTTTTACAGGAAGGTGCTGCTATGTGGTGCATTGGCTTTCAGAAGGTTCAGGGAGGGGTGACAATTTTAGGAGGTTAGACCCCAAATTTGGGCTGTTTTTAAATTTTGATGAGATATGGTTAAATCAAGGAGCAATTTGCTCCGACTCCCAATCAAGTCATATTGTAACTGCAGTATATAGTGGGTGTTTTAATGAATCCTCTTCAATTTTGCTTGATGTTTATGGTTCAGAAACTTATGTAAGCTCTGGTTTATTCTGGTCTACCTGGTGGTGCACAATGCAATGACTTCTGAGAACTTTGCCTTATTATCTACAGTTTAACTTATTTATAGAAATTGATTAGCATAATTTGCTTTTGAAATGCTATTACTTGAACATGTTAATTGATTATATTTCTCCTTTCTTCAATTACAGATCTTGTTCTAAAAGATAAGATATTTGTGTATGATTTAGCTCGTCAACGGATTGGATGGGCGAACTATGACTGTAAGTTCTATATAAGTCCACATCTTTTATTTATTTATTTATTTATTTTTTATATTTCTCTTAGACCTTTGGACCAGTATCAATGTCATGTATTTAAATTTCTGTTTTTCAGGCTCGTTGTCTGTAAATGTCTCGGTAACTTCTAGCAAAGACGAATATGTTAATGCAGGACAGCTGAGTGAGAGCAGCTCATCTGGAGACATGCTCTTCAAGCTGATAACAACAGGAATTGTGGTTCTCTTAGTGCACACATTGGTGTTTGTGGAGTTCCATATTTTTTAATTTAAACCTCAGAATCTGAATTCCATTATCTTTCCAAGGTGTGTTGACTTGACTGATCTTTATTTATAGTGATCAGTGGGTTCTTCTGCTAATACTTGTACTGCCAAGCACTAGGGGTCTCGATGTATACATCCAATCTGCTCTGCTTCTGGATTGTGTGAGCGGGGCATCATCTTTTCTTCTGACTTGAAGTTTTGCTTTCTTGTCATAAAAGGGTTCTCCATCTTTGTACAAGTTTAAAGAGATACTACCAAATGGTGGCCAGTGGAAGCAGAGCAACTCAATTGTAGTTGTTTGATTTAGATAGGGTCCATAGGGATATAGAAATTCTGTATGTTGTCAGAGTCAATGTCATTTTTGTTTACTATTTTACTTGATGATTCCAAATTGTTCAATTTGTAAGGGAATGTCATAACTTGTATAAAGCCGAAACGAATAGTTTCTTGTTCTTGATATATGCTTTGTTCTCACATAAATGAAGATAATAGTTGGCTGTTTCTGTGTGCAAATATTGCAGATACTCGAAATATTTTCTGCATTGTATTTGTGTGTGTGTTGCAGTTTTGATGGTTATGTTTAAATCCCCTAGAATTCTTTCTGACCTTCAATAGTGTTGGAAGTGTTGGTCGGTGACTAGTTATAGGTTCATGTTAATGATTATTTAGTCTAGTGATATCCAGTTTTTCCGGAGAACATAGATGAATAGTAAGGGTTGTATTCGTGAAACAATGCGTTATTTGGGTTAAACTTATGGCTGTGAGTGAGAGATGCCGATAATCAATGTGAAGAGAGAGATGTGATTTGTGAATGGTGTGTGTGCCAAGCGCTCACACATCTTTGAAGCAGTCTTTAGGCTCCTGGAGCCCGCTTAACTACCCGTTTCTCACTTTGTCTTTTACAAGTGGCTTTCTTATTTCACATGGGTAACCTATTTTCATGTTTCCAATTTAGGTGTAGTTAGAAGTTTAGGACTGATAAGGACCACAATTTATAGTTCATAACAATATGATTCTAACTTGATGCAACCTCATATCTATAATAAAAAGGTAATACTAGTAGCATTCCTTGTTTACACTCTTGTACTTTTAATTAAATATATTATTTTTGGCTAATTAGGTCACTCTTAAATCATAATCGGATTCGAACCCTCTCCTTCTTTGGAATAACAATAAAACTAGATATATTATAATATTCAAGCAATATAATTGAAGTCTTAGAGCTAAAAGTAAGTGTTTATAGTGATGATCGTAATAAACATTAATTACTTTGTATTTATAATATGCTAACCATTTAAAACATTAATTTGCATAAGATGAATTAGCTTAAACTAAATATATCATTTAAATCTTCTTAGTTTGTCAAAATTTAAGCGCTATTTTCATTCATAACACACTCTCTAAACACTGTTATTGTCTTTATTCATGCCTGTGTAACGACTTTTTATAACAAATATTATGTTATTCATTTACTATTATTATAATTTAACCTTCTTTACAAAGAAAAATATCAGAAAAAATATGACATTCAGCTTATTTCCAAATATTTGACCCAAAAAACTTCTTTCCAAATATAGTCTAACCCTCTTTATAATGATGAATATTGAAAACAAAATAACATCCGAATGTAAAGTAAAAGAAAGGGACGTAAATCCAATCCCAATTGGATTCCATAACAAACCCAACAACTTTACAAAATAATAATAGATGTTAATGGTTGTTTGTTTCCAACTAAAATTTGCTTGATGACGTGGCAAAAGCGAGGGAGGCACGCCAAAAACAAAAAGAGTCCTGAAAGCGTCGCATCGTTTTGTTTTCAGTGAGTAATGGGTGGGGGGAGGTGACCGCTACGCTCTGAACTGGCGCGTGGCGGACCCGGTCAGCTCGGGTACACGATTTCTTGTGATTCAAGGACAAGGCCCAACCTCCGGTGTCCATGCAAAAACTCCTCTCTCTGATAATCACAGCAGCAGTCACTGAGTCCTTTCTCTCCCAAAATTTCCAAAAACCCAAAAACAAAAACAAAAAAATAAAAAGGAAATTCCATTCTTTCCTTGTTTGCTCACTCTCATTAAATCACTCTTCACACCCCATTCTCTGGTTGCGATAACTGTAGAATCAAGAACCGAACGGAAACGCCGGTTTGATTCAGTCTTACAATAAAAAGGGAGTAACCGAATAAAACGAGCACTGTTATATCGCTCTGCTGAATAAGGCTCTTTTTTTGCTCTCTCTCTCTCTCTCTCTCTCTCTCTCTCTCTCTCTCTTTCTTTCTTTCTTTGTTGAAGATCGATCATCGACTACATCAATGGCGGTCTCTCAGACGGTCGCCGCCCCGCCGGCGTCTCTGTACGTCGGGGACCTCCACCCGTATATCACCGATGGCCAGCTCTACGACGCCTTCTCCGACTTCAAGAGCACCACGTCCGTAAGGGTTTGCAGGGACTCCAACTCCGGCCGCTCTCTCTGCTACGGCTACGTCAACTTCGTCAACCCCCAAGACGGTACCGTTTGGTTTCTTTCTTGTTTCTTTGGTGAATTGTTGCCTGGAGATGTTTCTTCTTGTTTGTTTGAATCGGTTTGTGTGTGTTTGGATTGTGAATGGAATTTGTTTGGTCTGGTTGTGTTGTGATTTTGGTGCTCTGTTGGTTACTGAGACAATGCAGGTTACTAAATTGAAATTTACCACTGTTCGTGAATTTTGAGAATCTGTAGTCCTTTAAGCCTTGCACAGTAATTTGGTTTTTCATGATTTGAAATATAATTTGTGTGATGCTTTGAGTCGAGAACGTTGTTCCGTATTGGGAATCTATCTGCATTATGAAAAAGGAAATTGTAATGTTGATCTCATTGATTGTTTCACTGTTTGCCAATTCTTTATTGATCTGTTTGGTTACTCAAAAGCTGCAGAGAAGAAACAAACAATGCAATATTCAGTTTTCTATGTAATTTGCCGTATTAATCTAAAGAATTTGATCTTTGATTGTAAAGAGTCTCTCTCTCTCTCTCTCTCTCTCTCTCATGTTAAGATCTTTTGGTGACACGGTCTTAATTTATTTTAATCAATTCATTTCTGATTTTTCTCTAATAGCAATTCGAGCGATCGAGGTGAAGAATAACAGTGTGCTGCATGGAAAAGTGATAAGGGTCATGTGGTCTCATCGTGATCCTGATGCAAGAAGAAGTGGGATTGGGAATGTGTTTGTCAAGGTATGTCCTGTTGATTTACTGAAGTCCTTGAGACCATACTTCCAAAATCAGGTGCATTATTTTCTTTTCTCTGATGTAAAACTATTTTGTTTTTCTGTGGCAGAACTTGAGTGAATCGATAGATAATGTAGGGCTTCAAGAAATGTTTAAGAAATTTGGAAATGTTTTGTCTTGCAAAGTTGCCATGTTTGACGATGGGAAGAGTAAAGGCTATGGCTTTGTTCAGTTTGAGTCTGAGGAATCTGCAAGTGCTGCTATTGAGAAGCTAAATGGCTCCACTGTTGGAGACAAACAGCTGTATGTGCAGTTCTTTTATTTTCCATATTTTGTTGAAACATGTGATCCTTGTGTGTTTGTGTAAGGATGCTTCTTGTTGGTTTTTCGTTTGCCTTTTCCTTGTATCTGGATATTAACCATATGTTAATTACGATTCATGGCACAGGTTTGTTGCGAAATTTGTTAGAAAGAGTGATCGAGTTTTGCCCAATCCTGATGTGAAATATACAAATTTGTATATGAAGAATTTGGATCCAAATGTCAGGGAAGAGCTTGTGGAGGAAAAGTTCTCTGAGTTCGGGAAAATTGTTAGCCTGGCTATTGCAAGGGATGAAAATGGGAACTCTAGAGGCTTTGGCTTTGTGAACTTTGATAGCCCAGATGATGCCAGACGAGCAATGGAAGGAATGAATGGATCCCAACTTGGTAGGTTATGTACTTTTTATAGCCTTAAATGGAAATATGGATGAAATTTCCTAATATGGAACTTTTTTTTGGTCACTGCCATTTGTATTGAGTAGGCTCCAAGGTTCTGTATGTAGCAAGGGCACAGAAAAAGTCAGAGCGTGAGCAAATTTTGCGTCGTCAATTTGAGGAAAAACGAAAGGAGCAAATGTTGAAATTTAAGGTAGATTCATTCTCCATATCTCTCCCAATGTTTCTTATTATAGTATCTTATCATTGTATTTGTTTTTTTAATTTACAGGGATCAAATGTGTATGTGAAGAACATTGATGATGATGTCACTGATGAAGAGCTGGTAGAAAGCTTCAGTCAATGTGGCACAATTACTTCTGCAAAAATTATGCGTGATGACAAAGGAATAAGCAAGGGGTTTGGTTTTGTTTGCTTCTCTACCCCTGAGGAGGGCAATAAAGCTGTGAAAACTTTTCATGGTAATAAATTAATTGCATGGATGTTAGGTTTTTAAGCTATTAATTTTTCATATTCCAACATTTATCAGATTTGATTTGAATGATTTTCTGTATGGTTGCTTTTCTTATAGGGTTAACTATTTAAGTTGGGTGTTATCTAATGTATTTGGGATTCATTTTTGCTCACCACGGTGAGCATTACCACCATCATGGATGGACCACAACCTTTTTGTAGTGAGCAAAAATGGACTCAATGTATATTTGTATGTCATGCTTTCTTCGAGCCACTTCCATAATCATAAAATTGACTTTGGTTGACTTTTATACATACATTTTTTTCTTGTAGGGTTAAGTTTTTGAGATGTGTGGTTATCTAATGTCTTTGTATATCATGTTTTCGGTGAGCTGATAGGCATCTTTTCATTGATATCTCACAGGTTATATGTTTCATCGGAAGCCATTGTTTGTTGCTATTGCTCAAAGGAAAGAGGACAGACAAGCACAGCTGCAGCTTCAATATGCACAGCGTATGGCAGGACTTGCTGGTCCTTCAACAGCTGTCATCCCTGGTGGATACCCTCCTATCTACTATCCAGCTCCTTCTGGTGTTGTTCCGCAAGTGCCTCCTCGACCAGGGCTGATGTATCAACCTTTGGGATTGAGGCCAGGATGGAGGGCTAACGGCTTTGCACCTACATCTGGACCAGCCTATCGACCACCACCGGTTCCTGCTGTGAGTACCAGTCTGTCAGCCTTTTTCCAGTCATATTTGCTCATCTGCATGCATATTCTTATGGCAGTTGTTTTTACAATCATCTATCAGATTGCTGATTATCATCCATCCTTCTTGCTTATGCCACTTAAATTTCATTAATTTACAGATGCCAAATACTCCAAGACAGCATAGGCAAAACAGAGGCAGAGTGAACGGGCATATGATTCCTCAAGGAAGTGCATATATGCCACATTTGCAGCAGTCCACTCAGTTGACGAACTCTTCGAAGGATTCAAACAACCAGCAGGTTTGATTTCTCTTACAACTTTTGTCCCTCATTTTCGGGGTTGAAGATATATATTTGCCACATGTACTACTGGATGATCAGGCATTGTACAGATTGTACATAACCTATTAACCTGAAATTTTTTTATTTTCATTGCTAATGACCATGTAAATCCAATTTTCCACTGCTTTGGATTCTCTTCTTGTGTACCCCTTTCAAGATGCTTTCCATATTAGGCATTTGAGGTTCTGTTCTCCCAAATGGAAGTTTTTTAAAAAATAAATAAAAATAAAAAACTAACAAATTTAGTAGTGTGTTGGAGGATTGGGGTGCTGAAATGAGTAGCCATCTAGCATTCTTGACCTATCCATCCTCTTGTTACTCATGTTTTTTGTTCATTACATACATGTGAAGCATTTATATGTGACAACTTTGCATTGCAGCGGACGGGGCAGGCTAAATATGTTTCTAATGGGCGTCAACGTGACATGAATAAGGGATCAGGAATCTCATCTACTGCTTCCAATTCTGTTGGAGGTGGGCCTCAAGGACCAGAGATGCTTAGTAGCATGCTTGCTGCTGCTTCTCCTGACCAGCAGAAACAGTTACTTGGCGAGCGTCTCTACCCACTCGTCCATAAACACAAGGTCATGCTTTTGCCATATTCTGTTTAATTCTCTATGTTATTTTCAAACTTAAAGGCTATTGACACTAACCTAAAATTATATCCATTTTACATGCAGCCCGACCTTGCTTCAAAAATCACAGGGATGCTGCTGGAAATGGACAATTCAGAGCTGCTGCTCTTATTGGAGTCACCAGAGTCATTGGCTGCCAAAGTGGGAGAAGCTGTTCAGGTGCTCAAGCTCTCCAAGACGAAAGTATCTAACAAAGATGCCCTTCATCCTAGTTACCTTTCTGCTGAGGTTGCAGTCAATTAAACAAGGCAACTGCAATCGTGCATGGTTAGAGGTTTTGTTGCAGCAGCTCAAGAGCTCCGGGAGAGTATTTTTGATACTTCCACAATATGTTCTATTTTAGTTTTCTTTTCACAAAAGAGTATTTTCTTTCCTTATAGAACATTTGACTTTTCCTTGCTATAGACAGTCACTCTGGTATCGTAGTAGTAATGATAGACGTGATTAATAGAGGGTTGGTTGATTTGAATTCGCTGAATAATTTTTTGTTGCATAATCTCTCATCCACTGACAAAAGGTACGGCTTTGTATATTCATAACAAGCTCCTATCCTGCACCAAAAGCCACATCTTTGAGCCTTAGACATGTAGCTTCCATATGAGGCTCCAATGACTCTGGAAGCTTTTCACTCTCAAAAGCAGGCATAGCCAGAACTAGTAGTGAAAGTTACATAACCATTATTAAATCCGTTTATGAATCCATTCATCTACTTTGAGTCCATCGGTTCCTATTCTAAAAAGACAATGGATGAATCAATTTGAAAAAGAGAAAAAAACCCCAAGTGCTATTTAGAACGATAGAGACATAACCTTTAGCAAGCTCCATTGTAAAGTTGATTTCCTTTTCAGTTTTTAGGGTTTAGGGTTAAGGTAGGTGAAGCTGTGAAGGGGATGAGTAAAGAGAAGAAGATGGCTTTGAAGAGAAAAAAGATTTAACGTTTTATTTGAAAGTCCACATAAATTGTTGGAGAGAAGGCTAGAGAAATTTTAGAAATTGGTATTTATATTTTACACTTAAAGTCTATAAAACTCTATAATTTAATTAAATCTATAAAAGTTAATAACTTTTTAAATAACAGATGACTTTTGTATAGTTCTAAAAAATTTTGATTGAATAACATTTATCTGATATTCTGATGTGTATTCTATTCCTATTATGATATTTAACTGTTTTAAATTTTAGCGGCAAAGAAATAAAGGCGGGATAAACTTGTCCAAAGCAATTCACACTTCTCACCTTTTCCCGCTTTTTATTTAAGGTATATAATAACAAAAATGGGCCATATTTGGGCTGGACCGATAAATTGGGCTCCCGAATGCGACCGTTATTACAAGGCGGTCACATAACTACTATAATTTTAGTCTGTATATCCATTTGTTAATACCCAAATCTTTACCGCGAAATATGCCCTCTCACAGCAAGAGTAAGAAGGACACGACGTCGTCCTCCAAGAGTCGACGGAGAAGAAGAAGATCCGACGACTCCGAGTCATCATACACCGAGTCTGAGTCCGACAGCCGCGACTCGTCTCCGGCGAGGAATTCTGGGAAGCGCAAGGAATCAAGTAGTCGCAGGAAGAGCAGCCGCTGGAGTGGGAGCCGGAAGCACTCCGACGATGAGTCCTACGAGAGCGATGAGAGCGAAGACCGTGATCGCAAGAAGAAGAGGTCGTCGAAGAACGTTACCGAGGAACAAATCGCTGAGTACCTGGCTAAGAAGGCGCAGAAGAAGGTTTCCAATTCGTTTCCTAGGGTTTTTTTATTTTAAATTTTTAAATTTTTAAATTTGTAATGTTATTGATTGTATGATACGTTTGGTTTTGTTTGAATAGGCCTCAAAAGTAGCCAAGAAGATCAAGTCAAAGACGGTTTCGGGTTATTCCAATGATTCGAATCCTTTTGGCGATTCCAATCTCAATGAGATGTAAGTTTTTTTTTTTTATAGGATTTAAATTTAGTTGGTATTGTTACATTGAATTTGGTATTAAATATTGTATTATAGAGCATATTTAGTAAAACTTAGCAATCGGAGTTTTCAGTCCGAATGCTTTGAGTATAGCTACACCTCTTAATCTTATTTGCATATGGTATATGATGGCTGACAGACATGTAAGTTATGATATGCTTTATTGTTTGTGATGTATGTATTTGAGCTTATACTTTGCTGTTTGCAGATTTGTGTGGCGAAAGAAGATTGAGCGTGATGTTACCCACGGTGCGTCACTTGATGTATATTCAGTTAAAGCTGAAAAACAAAGGCAGAGAGAAAGGATGGTACATAATTCTAGCCCTAAATTACTTCTCTGCTTGTTGCTTTCCTAATTGATGCATTGCTCTTCCTTGTGTTCGCTAAAGAAGTTTTATTGGGTCTTAACTAAGGATTTATATGGTATTGACTTGTTAGTTAAAACCTGCCAGCAGCACTATAAGATAGATTATACAAGGAACTAACGAGCTTAGTTACTGAAGTCTGTGGGCATTGTACTGTAGAGACATGGAATCATTCATAGTCTTCACTAGGGATTGGAGAGAGAGCTACCTTCCTATATGTTGTTTGCTGGCCTTACTGGCTTCCATTGAAAAACAGAGAAGGAAAAAGAATTTACTAATGCATAAGCATTTTTCTTTTCCTGAAAAAAAAAAAAACAAAAAAAAGCTTTTTGGAATAATTAAGAGGTTGGGGAGGAACTTACGTTTGTCTTAGGGTTAAGTGTGCAATTTATGTATAAGAATCGCACATTTATGGTATGACAGTAGAGTAGGAAGTATGTCAAGTTGTCTTAGACTAATTAGAAGTTCGGTTTCTATATATATAGCTGAAGTTGTTCCAAAGGGATTTATCCCTTGTCCTGGCCAGGATGAACCCTGAATAAGTTAGGTGGGTTGGCAGGTTCAGTTCCAGCGTATCTTCCTATCTAGTTTATTGATTCCAGATACCTTTGTGATATATACATCTGAATTGTTACTGGACAATGTATTTTGTTTTACACCATTTGCAAACCCTTTGTAGGTCATGTCACAGATTATATCTTCACTGTTGAATCCCCCCCCACACCTCTCCCTTCTCTCATTTGTCTTTTACATTTTTAAAATTTTAGCATATTTATTGAAATTCATTGCAGGCAGAGATTGAAAAGGTTAAGAAAAGAAGGGAGGAAAGGGCACTTGAAAAAGCACAACATGAGGAAGAAATGGTAAGTTTATCGCCTAGAATCGCCTGTTGATTATGATGGCAGAGAGAATTGGAGTGCATTTGGCCACGGGGAATTATATTTTTATCATTTCTTGCCTCTTTTTGTTGGTAACTTTAATTTTTTTCTGCAGGCGCTTCTAGCCAGAGAACGTGCTCGGGCTGAGTTCCAAGACTGGGAGAAAAAAGAAGAAGAGGTATGGTGCTGGATTGAAATCAATGAATTTTCTATTTTCTTGCCCCTATTGTTGTATCAAACTTACATTTTTCTGTTCATGTGCTCTTGTTTATGTGACTGTTTTATCATGTACCTGGCAATCTGACAAGTTAACATGTTCTACGTACAGTTTCACTTTGATCAAAGCAAAATCAGGTCAGAGATCAGATTGCGTGAAGGGCGCATTAAGCCAATTGATGTACTATCCAAGCATCTCAATGGCTCAGATGATTTTGATATTGAGATAAATGAGCCTTACATGGTTTTCAAGGTATTCCTGATAGGTCTTATGTTTGC
Source organism: Purshia tridentata (assembly GCA_003254885.1). Lineage (NCBI taxonomy): Eukaryota > Viridiplantae > Streptophyta > Magnoliopsida > Rosales > Rosaceae > Purshia > Purshia tridentata. The sequence continues at coordinate 45,217 of QANT01003423.1, read as the reverse complement.
TTCTCAACTTTATCTTGTATAGAAATTTTCAGGCACCTGTCCTCTACAATTAGTGAGAGAGAGACAAAGAATTAATAAATGTTTCTTTCCAGGGGATCTTAGATATGTATGTGTGTGTGTGGCTGGTCAGGTGGGTGGGAAAGGGGGTATTACCTAGAAGGGAATTTTTTCTCATCATGCTTATTAACTCAGTTCTTAATTACAGCTAAGTAGCAAGAAGAGTCTCATTTCTTACAATAGCAGCCTGGATCTTAAATTTTTAATTTTTTTTTCAATGTTTGAAAAATTAATACACTGACTTCAGTTCTCCATCTATAGACATATATGTTATCAAAGTTGGGCACATGAAATGAGCTTAAGGTTTTCAGTCTCTGCTATGTTATTTGGAAAACTTGTTGTAACTAGTCAAATGTTTGGAAAGCTCCGCGTGTCTGTTTATGTGCTGTAATTTGGTGCTATATGCATTATTGAACTTTATAATGACATGGGTTAAACTGTTTTAATTTGTTTTGTATAAATCTAGAAATATAATTCACATTGACATTTGGCATGTACGATGCAGGGCTTGACAGTAAAGGAGATGGAAGAGCTTCGAGATGACATCAAAATGCATCTTGATTTGGACAGGGCAACACCAACTCATATAGAGTTCTGGGAGGTATTATTAATTTTCTTTTCCTTTCAGTGGCTTCCTACCTTTGACAGTATACCTTATCCCCAGATATGAGTGCTTCAAATTTCTCAAGGTCATGCTAATAAGTTAATGTCTTCTGTTTATGCCTTTGGTTTGATTACTTCAAAATCTTATTTGATGCGACGTGGTGGGAAACCTTAAACATAGCAGAGCTTGTGCTCCATTATTTGGCTTATAGAACTTTTATTTTATTGTATATTTTTAAAAATTGTACATTGAGTCGTCTCGGAGTTAGTAGTTCAATTGTACTCAATGAGAGAATGAGTGAATCAAAGGCATGTGAGATGTTGCAACTTGTTAAGCTGCAAACAATAGTTATGATTTTTTATTTAGGACATAGTTATGATTACTAGGACTTCATATGATTGCCTGAAAATTTATTAATGAAATGTGAAGACCTAGATTTGTTGTCGGACTGTTTCTTGATATGTACAATTTGACAGGCACTTTTGGTGGTTTGTGATTGGGAACTAGCTGAAGCTAGAAAAAAAGATGCACTTGATCGAGCTAGGGTTCGTGGGGAGGAACCTCCTGCTGAGTTGCTTGCGGAACAAAGAGGCTTGCATTCTAGCATTGAAGCAGATGTCAAGAATCTCTTGGAAGGAAAGACTTACAGTGAATTGGAGGCATTACAGTCGCAAATTGAGTCACAGATGCGTTCTGGAACAGCCAAGGTTGTTGAGTATTGGGAGGCTGTTCTTACACGCCTTCATATATTCAAGGCCAAGGTACCTATCACTAGATTCTTTAATCTCTTTCCATTTATTTACAACTACTTTGTTGGGCCTTACTATTTAATTGCTGTATATACAGGCTTGTTTGAAAGAAATCCATGCTAAAATGTTGCACAAGCATTTGCAACGCCTTGAGCAACGGGTGGATGGTGAAGAGAACTTGGATATGGACCATGGTTTACAACCTGTAGAGGAGAGTGAGCCTGATGTTAAAGGTATGCACTCTTTTCATATGTGGGTTTATCATTTTGTTAACCAAAATGCTTTGCTAATATATTTTTCATATGCAGATGCTCATACATTTTCTCCAGAACCCATTGAGGAGGAAATTCATGTGGCTGAAGAAGAAGAAGAGGAAGCCGGGTCATTTTCACCAGAACTGTTGCATGGAGATGAAAGTGAGGAAGTGATCGATCCTGAAGAGGACAGGGCTATACTGGTAAGTTTCTCAATAATAGGTGTGCATGCAGGTTTTTAAGTGCGATGGTGTAAGCATACTGAGTCTTTTGTTATGACGACAGGAACGTAAGCGTGTGGTTGTGTTAGAAGAGCAACAGAGACGGATTAAAGAAGCTATGGCATCGAAGCCAGCTCCACCAGAAGATAACCTTGAGATGAAGGCCATGAAAGCCATGGGAGCCATGGAGGAAGGAGATGCAGTGTTTGGCTCTGGTTCTGAAGTGAATCTTGACTCACAGGTACCTCATCTTGTCCATTCTCCCCTTTATTCTTGTTTCATTTTTAATTTTGTTTTCTCATTCATAGACTTCCAGCATCTCTCTGATATAATTTGATGTGGATGCAGGTATACTGGTGGCATGACAAGTACCGGCCTAGAAAGCCGAAATACTTCAACCGTGTTCACACCGGATACGAATGGAACAAATACAATCAGACTCACTATGATCACGATAACCCACCTCCAAAGATTGTTCAAGGATACAAATTCAACATCTTCTATCCAGACCTTGTTGACAAGACAAAGGCCCCAACTTATACTATTGAGAAGGATGGGAACAGCAGTGAGACATGCATTATAAGGTTCCATGCAGGGCCACCTTACGAGGACATTGTAAGTTTTCTTGATCTGGTGGTTGAATCTTGTTGATGATTCTGGTCAGGATTAAATTACTTATTACTCTCATAATTTCATCACAGGCATTCCGGATTGTAAACAAGGAGTGGGAATACTCTCATAAGAAGGGGTTTAAGTGCACATTCGAACGTGGGATCTTGCACGTGTACTTCAACTTCAAACGATACCGCTACCGTAGGTGATGTGTTGCTGGTTTGCAACCACGGCGGAACATTGAAGGGACTAAGAGGGGCCATGACCCCTGCAAACTTTTGAGAAGAAAATCCAATTTAAGTTGTAGAATACCAATGTGTTGAGCACTTGAGTATGTATGTCACCTGTAAATAAATTTTTTCTCCTATTCTATTCTTCTCGTGAATGTTACAGTTAAATCAAATGATACCTAACTCAAACATTATGACCTTATTTTGATACTTATTTTTATTATTGTGTTCAACTTTCTGTGATTTTTTTTGTTTTAAAAATCAAATATCTTGAAAGCCTGATGTCATAGTTAAAAACCCACTTAAGCTAAATACTAATATAATACAATTAGTTCATGAAAAATTAACAATTAGTTAGAAATAAATTAAATAATAATTAAGTATACAGTTAAATCAATATTTAAGAATTAGATATTGCACAAAGAGTTGAAGGTAATTGGTGATGAGAATTAGAGCAACAAATGTGTGATATTTCAACAATAATTTTTTAACATAATTATAATAAATAAACTCTAATTATAGACAACAAAATAGTAATAAACAATTTATTAAGTTAGGCACTAAGAAAATGGCATTATTTTTTGGGTCCCAAAATCAAGTTAGGAGGCAGAATCTCTTTACAAATATTTGAGCGTGTGACCTAGTGTTCCACTAAAAATATAATTTTAGATCCTAAAGTTTAGAAATTACTTGTAATCCAAATATTACTAACAAATAAGATGTGACTGTCATGCCATCACAATTTGGCTTTTTCATTTTGTTTTTATTGATATTGGGTGAGTGGTTGAACGTCCTAGCATTTGATCCCTCTGTGTATAACTAAAAAATCTTGTCTACTACTGCTATATTAAGAAAACTCAACTTAATCCAATTCAATTTAATTTTCATGTTTTTTAATCTTGCAAAGCATTTGGAATCATAACAATTATCAATAATATTTTTTCTATATCTTTCAAGAACAATATATAATCTACTTCAGTTGACATCGAATTGGATTGAACTTTGTAAAAATTTAATGGTTTTAATGGTTTAATGAGGACTCATCATACTAAATTAGTGAACTAATGATTAATTTATCACTACCATCACATTGGTCTACAATCCGATATTATGGTTGAAATTAATTAAGCATGTTTTTTTTAAGCAGAAAAAAGAAAAAAAGAAGATCATGTTTCTTTTGCTGCTCCACCACCCAAGTTTTTGTGGCTATTTTAAAATGCTCATTCCATTCCACTGCAAAAGGGGTTTTACTTTTACGAAGGATTCTGTCAGTCATGCACCTCATCATGAATTAGTGGGTGTCTAACTTTCTTATGATATTTGGAGGGCATTGCAATTTGCACCCTCACTCTCTCTCTCTCAACTATATAGTAATGTTAATGCTGTCCTGCAACTATGAATCTATGATCACCATGTTTACTAATCCCCACACTTAGGAACCATTGAAGCAGTGGAAGCCTCATTTTAATATTATTACAAATAATTAAAGTCGATGCATTCATGTTGCTTTGACTAACCCCATGCCATTTTAAAAGTGGCTTTTTATCTCTTCTTCCCCACTCTACAATACTCCATTGACTGTTGAAATCTCATAACTGGCAATCACTTTGCTCTTGCACTTCCTTAAACACACAAACAACTTGCGTCCTTAACATTTTCTTTTATGTTCTCTCAAATCACGAGTTCACACAATCTACTAGTAAGCTTCAAATTGTAGCTTGAGTCTACTTGCATGGTGAAAGAGATCCCCATGATCATAAGACTAACCCTAAACTCATTAGTACCCTATGTAAAATACCATAATAAGCCTAAACTAATAGTAATCCTTCAAAATTATGCTTTCCTCGTTTGACAAATTGGCATTTCCAACTCAAACTTTCTACATGCAAAATGCTTTCCTCATTTTCAAAAGCTTGCTTGCTTTTTCTCCACAGCAACCAATCAATGTGTACATCCCAATAGATTCCAATAACCCCATTTCTGGAAGTCCATCTCTTCTGCATCATTTTAAACTTTCTGCACAAAAAAAAAGCATCTCATCCTAGTCTTTCTTTTACATCCACTCAAAACCCATCCATGGAATCACTTTAGCTTCTGTGGGCTACTTAAAATCAGAGCCATCTTATATCATTTCCACTCCCTTTCATATTCAGAGAATGCATACATATTATCCATAACAACATACTCTAGTCAAATGGCACACTCCGTATTGTAGTCTTGTGATCCAAATCGTCTATTTTTCAGGTTCCTATTTAAGTATCATCCCTCCAAAACTCAGTAAAATTAGATATTTTTCCATTCGATTAACTTCATAATGATTTATGTGTTTGCCGGAAACATTGTGTAGTTTGTCTATTCATCAATAACATTTAAATGACACAAAAGTTCTAGATTTTGTTGATTTTGCAAAGTGATGCTTGAAAGAGGAACTTAAAAATAAACATGATTGAAACACATTTCGGGAATGACCCCACTGTGTGGTCCTTATTTTCTTAAAATATGGACATTCCCGTAAGGGAATTCTACATACTATATAGTACACTCATGATGTTCAATAGCACTAATTACATAATTGATTATGAACCACTTCTTGATCTAACATTTGGATTATGCAGTGGAGTTCTTGAACAACATCCTTCATGGCTGGCCTATCCCCCTTCTTCTCCCTCAGACAGGCAAGTCCAAGCTCTAAGAACAGCTTTATGCTTTCCCATATGTTCCCTGCAGGCTCCTTATTGCTAAGCAGCCTCTGATCCACAACTTCCATAATTGCACCATTGTTGGCTCTTACACTCACATAAATTGCTAAATTCACATCGTCTTGATCACGAGAGAAATCAATGGCTTTCTGTGATGTTAAAAGCTCAAGCAACACAACCCCATAACTATAAACATCACTTTTATCAGTTAATTGATAGTTTCGATAATATTCAGGGTCTAAGTACCCTAATGTTCCTTGAGCGCAGGTTGAGACATGGCTCAAACCTGGACGAGCAAACCTGGAGAGCCCAAAATCTGAAACTTTTGCATTCAAATCATCATCAAGTAATATATTGGTTGACTTCACATCTCTATGGTAGATGGGAGTGTGAGCAGCAGAGTGTAAATAAGTCAATGCTTCAGCAGTTTGTAAAGCAATTCTCAGCCTTGTTTTCCAGTCAAGAAAGGTGGAAAATTTACCATGTAAATGGTCACTGAGTGTCCCATTTGAAATGTACTCATAGAGCATCAGTGGCTGCTCAGCTTCCACACAATAACCTAAGAGTCTGACCAGATTCTTGTGGTTGACTTGGGAAAGTATCCCAACTTCATTTAGTACTTGGTCTGTGCTCTTGATGTTGCCCACTTTGGCTGACTTCACAGCCACCATAGTCCCATCTTCAAGCTCTCCTTTGTAGACTTCCCCAAACCCACCACTCCCTAAAACCCTGTCTTTGGAGAACCCCTTAGTGGCTTTCTTCACATCTTTCAAGCGAAACATTCTAGCTGATTTCCTATCATTGCTCTTCAACATGTCTTCTCTTGCCTTGGTAAGCTTTTCCTGATCAGAGAATTTGCAGGACCTTTTTACCGTAATTATGGCTATAACTACAGCTACAATGAAAAAGGAGATTACCCCAATTGAGACCTTTAAACGCAGGCCAGCTTTGGTGTTGTTCCTCTTCTTCCTCAAGCAAGTTCCAAGAACATGGTCCCAATAGTAGTCCCTATTGCAAAGGCAGCGAGAGACGCCATCTGTACCAGTAGGTGAACATTTGGAAACTGCAGAGCAATCAAGCTGTGTTCTACAAATTGGTTCAAGTGGAGAAGCCCATTGAATTTCCAATCCCTCTTCCCATTGGCTCGCTGGCTTATTTATATTCAAATGAAGGATGCTTCTAAAGGCTTTGCAACCTGAACTGTGAAGTCTTATTTTGTATGCTGAAGGACTCCCACCAGGAACAAAGGTGCAGCAGAGGTTAAGCTTGCTTGCACACTTAAGTGCTCTCTTTGTGTCAACATGTCCTGAGCCTTCCAAGTAGCGGTGACAGAGACTAGTTGAAGTGCAATTCAGAGGTGAAACCAAGAGCCGGGGAGAGCAGTTGAAAAGGAAGATGGTGTTCGATGAAGTGACATTGAAAGGAAGTGACTGGTTTAACCAGAGGCCCTCACTCACCACCATGTCTCGAGTAACACATACACTGCCAGGCAGCCATGGGGATGGTTGTACCACCATGCGTTGATACGGAGCCATGATTTGAAGCACAAGATAATAACTTCCATTAAGGGCATCAAAGTAGAGTTTTTGAGAGGAGGGGTCACAATGGAGAGAGTAGTCAGGGTCACCACAGTCGGGTTTTGTGCTTAATGGATATGGAATTTTTATGGAGCCACAGTCCGGGCAGGTCTTTTGGGAAGAGCAGTAATGATCTAGGCAAAGAAGGAAAAAGAGACAGCTGTAGAGGAAGCCTAGTGGTATGTTTTCCTTAGTGACCATTTTGCATGACCAAAGAGGAAGTTAGTGAAAAGCTTATAGTACATATTGGAAGGAAGATGGGGTAAATAAAAGGATACAACAAGAGAATAAAGCGATCGAGTGAAACAAAAATTAGAAAGTGGCTGCAAGAATCTTAGTAAAAAATCATAAACTTTTGGAGTCTATAGGAACTGTGGATTCCTCCTTTATGGTGTGTCCCTAGGGACAGCATTTCAAGCTATGGCCTCTACTTAAGGAAAGCTCTTACCAGAAAAGGCTTTGGCTCAAACTAATGACATATCAACTTTCTTCCTTGATGTAGTAGTTAAGCAACAAATCACCAACTAAGAATAAAAATCTATTAGAAAACAAAAGAAGAAATTCCACAACATAATGGCTATCGCACAGCACCAATGATTTTTTTCCATATGTTCTTTTCTCCAATAGACATACACGTGCGTCTGTGTAATAAGTTAAAGAGTACATAAGCACAATACAGAATTATGCAGAACAATCCACGTTCTTCCCAGAAAGAGTTAATTGCAAGCTCCATGAAAATAAAAAAATTTAAATTTAAAGTTCATTCTACTAAGGACATAATATGACAAAAAAATAAGTCCATTCTTTTCATAACAAAGAAAAATCATAAATAATCAATCAATGAGCCGATCATTGAATCATCACAAACACATGCATACCAAACTTCTGTGCCTTTTTGGAATTGTCTAGACTCCTGTGTACAGCAAATGTATCAAAAGATCTGCTTGGATACATGTCAAAGAACCAAATCAAATCAAAGCAGTACTCCACAGACATTCAAGTCTTGAAAATTTGATGGCTCCAGCTGAAACAACATTCCTAGGAATGAGGGAAACTTTGATTACCGTCTCACAAAGGTCTTAGATTCCTCACTACAGCATCTTTTTTTCACGTCTTTCACCAGAGTGACTTTGTTAGTAGGAAGTACATAAAATAAATGATGGAGCAACACTTCAGAAAAAAAGAGACTTACAATAGAATAAGTTCTTGAAAAAAAAAAAAAAATCCAAGAAAGTTTTCTGAGGTTGTGAATAAAACTTGCAAGAATCATGATACGCATATCATCATTATCATGTATATGAATTTATGTAGGTACACTTGTTATAGTCTCAGAACAAAAACACAGCTTTATGGTTTACAATGAAAGAGCAGAACAGCAAAGATATATTTTTGTGTGACCACTTTTGAGCTTCTGCTCCTCGTTTACATTAACAAAACAACATGACAAACCGTTGAAGGGCATAATTGCATTAACCTTCAACAATTTTTACAGAAGACCTGCACCAGAGAGCAAAAAGGAGAATTAATTGCCATGTATCTTATAATATGTATATTTAAATGCAGATAATTACAATTCACAAAACTCATTACTTACCCAAATGGACTTTGTTTGATGGCCAGCAGTTCAACATCCAACTGCAGATTAAAAGAAGATACGAAACAGTCAAGAGGAATATAGAGAAGGGCCCATGAAAGAAAGTAGCAAAAAAGATGAAAAGAATATATTGATAATTTAAAAAGAGAATAGTGATAGAGATAGAAGTTCCAAGATATGCAAGATAAATTACTAAAAAGAATACACTCGGGATGAAAGAGAATGGCAAAGCAAGGCAATTGTGAAACATCTAGAGATCATTTATTAATCATGGATAGTGTTTAAGAAATTCAAGCATTGTTTTTAACTTGTGAATATACTAAAGACCATGGAAAAGCCTAAGAGAGAAAAATAGGGAGGCAGAGGGATTTGTGGATATTATTAAGTCATTTGAAGAAGATGAAACTCATGGTACCTCTATTGTTGCATTTGGAGGGATTTCCTGGACTCCTTTGTTTCCATAAGCTAGCTGGGGAGGAACTATTAGCAACCGCTGTAAAATAAGCAATTTAATTCAAACACTTGATATATTATTGGGACCCAAAAGGTACTTATAATGCTCACATGCAGTTTTTTGAGTTATCTCAGTTTAATGAGAGAAGACCAGAGACTTCCAGCTGCTACTCCCTTCTCATAGAGAACATATATAAGATCTCCAAAAATTAAAAGAACTATCATTCTGTAGGAATTATAAAATTTCTAATCTATACAGTTACAGAGGATTAAAGGAATATACATCATATGTTTGAGAATGTACTAAATGAGGCTTTAATACTGAACCTATCCACCCAAGGCCTAATACTACACTTTAAAAAAGAATGTACATTTTCTTCTCTAAATTCTAAACTCAAGTAATGCTGCAACAATGCTTCAAGGCATAACAAGAAAAATTTATGCTAAAAACTCATCTCACCTGGCCTCCTACTCGCATGCCTTTTACACCAAGATCTAATCCTTTAAGGACTGATCCCTTCTCAGATTGGCCTATATCAAATCCATATGGCTGCAGCATCCAAGCATTTATATAACAACTATAAGATATAAGAAACAACACACACCAACACGCGTGGCACTAATACAATATGGTGAGTGCAGATTGCATAGACTTCATTGCTAGAAACTTTTTAGTTTTACCTTTTTCAATATCACAAATATTATAATTGATATATTAACAAGAATTATAACTCTTCACACTAAAACCAAGATTTCTTTATACTAAAATGTGAGAACCTCCAACAATTGGTTCATGAAGACAATTAAAAAATCATAATCAATCTATATTATCTCAGTGGGTTAAGGAGTTTAAGGAAATTATTTCTGAATTTGTGAGCAAGGATCAATGAGTATCAACTAAGAATTGGTGATTCATCATGGGCAAGAGGGGTATTAACATAAGTATGTCAGCTTTAACTGCATAACTAAAACTGTTTTGTGCAATTTTTGCTAAGCAGAACCATTTTTCTACAATAATGCAAAAATGATGTTCTGAGTTTACATATATCATATATGGTCTAGATAGTTATTCCAGAAACTATACTATACAATAAAAAATAAAAATAAATTGGTTGGTTTGTTTTATTGCAATTTAAAAGGATATTGAGAGGTATCAGATTCTTTCCGTGGACATTTGGAATTACTGTCCTTTCCTAACATTACCTATAATACTAAACATACAAGGGCATAGCAGCACCACTTGAAATCTTACCGTTCCTCCACCAACACCAAGTCCTTGTCTACTTGTCATAAAAGTGATACCCTTCCACTTTGCGACATAATGAACCTACAAAAAGAGATACAAATTTACATTCTACATTGATCATACATGAATCCCTCATAAATATTTGATGATTTGGAATATACTCATTACTTGTTTTAGCAACCTTAAACTATTACGTTAATTTCACTTTAACATGCACTTCACATGATGTAAACATCATATACTTAGTAGACTTTTGAGACTGCAGACAATCAGCATCTTTAATCCAAGAGAGATATGTCTGAGAGAGCTTCTTATCTCTCATAATGTTCTCAATTTATGCTGGCGCATATGAATCAGATAATAACAGAAAAAATCAATATTAAACGGTTCTTAACAATATATGGAAAGCAAGTTTGGGCAATATAGAAGATAAAGACGTTAAAAAGACAGCCAACTAACACCTAGGATGAAGGAACAACACTTGAGCAGACTGCAGAAGACTATTAGGTGCATAATATATGAGTTCTTACTGGGAGTGTCTCAAAGGTTTGTTTGGTATCTAGTCACATAAGAAAGCTTAATAATATGTGATATCTTTAAATGTTTAGTATTGACATATTCTAGGAGATAGAATTAATTATATAAACTTGAAATATTGAAATTTAACTGGATCACAACCGTACTGCAACCCGGGATCCCTTCACTGCCTCAGCTCCATTCCCGACCTTCAAGTCGTAGTACCTGAGGAATAATACCATCGGTATATAATTCTGTGTCTAGGAAAAGACATGAACCTTCTACAGATGAAATCAATAAAACAACAATTGCATGGACTATCAGAATAAAGGGTTATGAGTTGAAAAGTAATACTTTGTATCTCATTATTATTACACATATGGCTTTGGAAAACTCTCGAAAAATTTTATTTTGAAAGTTTGACAAGAAAATTTTAAGTAGACGGTGAGTTTCTGTTGAGATGCATTTTTTGCTACATGTGGCATGTCATCAACATGAAAGGCTTGAAAGCTGTAAGAAATGCAATGTACATGGTTTAGTGAAGGACTATATGAGCAGAAATAGCGAAAGCATAAGAGGTGAGCAGAGGATTTTATAAGTGACGATAGATTACTAACTTCAGACCATTGGGAAGGGTTGTAAATTCACTCTCAGCTATTTTCGCTCCTCGTAGCTGCAGTAAGTAAATGAATATCACAAATTTCGAATGTAAAGATGGTTTTTTTATATTAAAAAGAAGTTTCCATTTTCATTCAAATTTAATTTACTTGCAGCACTAATTACCAAAGTATAATCTGGAAGATAAAACAATAAAAACAAAAATTAAAACTTTAAAACTCACAGCTCTCCTACTTGTGCTAACAGCCTCAGCTGCATCACACACATAAATGCCAGCAGCTGACTCATTTTAGAAAAGAAGAAGTCAATAAGCCAGTGTATATAGAAATTGCACATTCATGGAAGAAATTAAACATCAGATGAAGATATGGAAAGAGCAGAGACAATAGTAGAAATAAAAAAAAAGAACACCCAACTACAATTACCCAGAATTTCCACATTTCCCAGACCCAATTTATCTAAATTATGCCAAATCAATGTCAAGGAGACCCAATTTAATTAACACAATAAAATTAAATATTAAGCAAAAAAAAAAAATGTAATTTTCACAAGTATGCGTTGATATTAAAGAAAAGGAGCTGAAGTTAGGAAAAACCTGAGGTTAAGAGAGAACCAATCAAAGCCCTCCTTCCCTCATAGTGTAATGATAGGTTGGTACCATCTGAGGAAGACGATGAGCATTGACATGGTGAGACATTTGAGTTCCTCTTGGGAAGTCTCTTGCCTATGAATCCAATAAAGTTGCTTAAGTTTGAATGAACTCCAAAAAACGTAAGCTTTGTGTGCGTGTGAGAGAGAGAGATTACTTGTAATGGGTACGTGGAAGAGAGGCTTGTGAAGCAGAGTTGGATTGTGTTGGTGATAAGGAAGAAGGAAGAGCTCCATGGCCATGGTGCAATGGGTTTAGAGTGACAGTTAAAGAATCAGGGTGTGCAATATTTTGGTTGGTTTCAGCTGTTTGCTCTTTCTGAGAGAAAAGGGAGAGGATAGCACTCTCAATTTCATCCACAGTTTATGGTCTCAAAATCACAAGGTGTCTTTTTTGCTTAGAAAATCACTAGGTGTCTTTTTGTATAGAAAATCACAAGGTTTTGTGTTGCCCAATGGAATGGAATAATGATTTGTTTTTTTCTAATGATCCATATTCTGGGCTCCATCCAATTATGGGCTTGAGACCCCCCCTCATTGTTTTTTTCTTTTGAATTTTCAAAAAAAATATAATTTTGTGGGAGTTTTCCAACCTCCTTTAATAGTAATCCTCCATGCGATGCACATGTAATTTTTTTTTTATATCCAATACATGTTAAAATTATATTTTGTGCATGTTTTACTTTATAGCTTGAATCACCAGTTCACCACAACCCCCTTTTTGCTAGTGAATAATGGCCATGGAGTGGATGCATGTAATCCTAAGAAAGAAAGGGAAAGATTGACTCATATGAATGGTAAATCATCTTTTATAGTTAGCAGTTTATCACAAGAATGGTACAAATTCATCATCAGCCAGTCAGTAGGATTACAGGTTACTGGTTTCAAATGCAGCCATGGGGTTAAGTAAATTTTTAAAGCTTTTCAAAAAAGAAATTGGCCTTGTTTTGAGACATCTATATGTGAAGTGAAGTCTGAACAGCAAGAATTAATGTAATATTTATGTGGTCATACACTAGAACAAGACCTCCTTGTATGCTGATGTTCCTCTACATCCTCTGAAACAGAATGTCTTCCAAAACACTTGACTTCTTCATGCCTTTCCTTCTCATCCACCCTTCCTCTTCCCTTCTCACTGCCTTCCACCCATCTCTTAAGCCTTCGAAATAGCTTTCGCCTTTTCGAAAAAGCCTGGTCACTGCTCACATTTCCAAAGCAAGGCTCATTCTGCTCCAAAACCATGCTAGCCAATTCATGCTCTAACCCATAATTTCCATTAATTTCTCCACTTTCTTCAAAATCAATTTCCAAATGACTATTCTTCTGCTGATCATCCTGTTCTTGTTGTGCATGATTCCTCATCAATTTGTGCCTTAAGCATGCATTGCTCCACCGCAAGTAATTCAGTTCCGTAAGTTCAGCTGCACGATCCTTCTGCAGCTGCTCTAATTCCTTCGCCAGCCGAGCATAGTCCTCAATTTTTATCCCTTCTCCTTCAATCTGTAATGTGGGATATATACCTCAAAACAGTTAGACTATTAATACCAAGAAGGAAGATAATTCAAACCAGAGTCTCAGATATAAGCACAATATCAGCACATAAAACATTAATAGAGGATCCTATTTCTCTCAGAATGGTTTCTAATTATATAGCTATTACCTTACTCTTTCAATGCATATTGATCATCCAATTTCACTTAGCTAATTTGTTCAGTTATTATTTAGCCAAAAGGAATCTGAATGAATACACACTTTACTATATGTGATCTCTAATGCTTAAAAAAAGAGCGGTTTCACCTTGAAGATTGAGGAAGCTGATTTTTCTGCCAACTCAAGCTTTTCCAAGAGCCCATTTTTCTCATCCTGCAATTGGTCCAAAACCGTTCTCAGCTCCCCAATTTCATCCTCCAATTTCTTGATAACATTTTTGCTTGTTTTTAGTACATCATGGATTCTCAAAACTTCTGCTTCTCTAGCTTGAAGCTTCAAATCTTGTTCTCGTATTATGCAAGATTGCCTTCTTGCTTTGCTCAAAAGCCTCTTTACCTTCCTCTGAAGCAATCCATTTTCTGATTTCCAATCTTCAAGTTGTTCCACAACTCTCAAGTATTCCATTGCCACCTTTTCAAACCTTTGGTTCTCAGCCTCCATGGATGAAACTTCTCTATCCACGAACTCAACTTGAGCCATCTCCAATAACAACATATTCCTAAGCTCCATAAGCATATATTCCTTCTCCTTCAAGTCACAGTAGCGGATAAACTTCATCTCCAACTCAAATTCTCTCTTTTGAAGATCTTCAAGTCGGCTTCTTAGGTGCGAAATCTCCTCTTCAAATTCGGGTTTATTATCTCGAATCCCAAAACTTTCTAATAAATTCATTACGTTGGTATCCATGATGATTTGTTCATGATCTTCCATTGAAAGTATGCATGTAGAAGTAGAACTTAAACTATGAAAGCTATCCTCATCATCTGTAAACTCATGAGAAATTGTCTCCAGGGTGCTCACCTGAGATTCGAAAGAGTCTTTAGGATCACTTCTTTTAGCCATAATCCTGGCATAGATGAAACCAGCCACATAAAAAGCTAAAGGAATCCCAGCTTTAAGCAGCACTGGCCTTATGAGCTCTGCCCTTGATGTCGAGCTCTCCATCTTAGAATTTAGAAAAATACAGTTTGATGGTTCTGCTAAGGTATTAGATCAAATTCGAAACCCAACTTGCAATTACAATGGAAACTTGAATGTGTGGTTGGTTTCTGATGGTGATCATATAATGTGAGTTTTATTATGAAGGTGTTCAAGATTCTTTACCTTTGTGTTTTTGTTTAGCTTTCCTTAGAGAGAAGTATATAGATTTGTTGCTTTTACTTTTCTATTACACTATCAGAGGCTCAAAGCTCATTACCTTACCTTCATTCCACTTTCTTGCTGCAGTTTTAGAATCTAATTCCTTTTGAGTTCAATCAACCAATTATGATAATGGGGTTCTATTATTCTAAGAATTTAAACATGTGATCGTTAGCAACCACCGTCCTTAATTATGAAACAAAAACTTAGGTGGGGACGAATACATAATATTATTCTTTCACAATAGAGTGATGGACTGATCAATTGACCACAAATATGAAGACCCTTAATTATTAGAAAAAAAAACATGAACATAAGCAAAATTAAAGCCTAATAAAATTCTCAATAATTTTTTCATTTAACTCATCTTATCCCAATGTCCTAAAGATAATGTTGTTTGGGTGATGAGTGAGTGGTGAGTGGTGACCCCAACCCCAAGAGCTTCATCATCTAAATTTTGGATTTTAAAAATCCAGGTTTATTATAAATGGCTTTTCTTTTATATAATGAAAGTCACAAGGAGTGGGGGTTTGGACTATGACGTTGAAACACTGGCACTACAATCCCCTAGAAGGCTAGAACAGATTTTAATTTTCTATTTTTTGTCCAAAACCATTGTGTTAAAAACTTGAAACATCCCAGAAAGTGGAAAATTACAATGACAAGGCCCAAAGACCTCAAAGGAGAGCACCAGAAAAATTATAATATATTAGGCCCACACAACAAACTGCACTAAAGCCTTGGGCAGGTTTATGATAACGTATCTCTCTATCATATGCATATATCATCCTTATTTTTTAATATAATTGAGAAAATTTTAGTAAGAAGACTCGATTTTTACACCGATTTTTGGTTGAGGATGCGACTTTGTTCTAATTAAAAAATCCTTATTTAGTGTAAAAAAATAAAAAAAATCCTAATTTGCTTAATAATTTCTAATTTACTTAAACACCAATTAAAGACTTCTGTTAATTTTCCACTAACAGCCATTAAAAATTGGTCATGTGACCCGTATATTTATGCATATGATGTATCAAGAAAAAGAAGATGCACCTCCAAGAAAAAGCAGATGCACCTCCAAGAAAAAGACAAAAAGACCTTGAAAGAGTAGTCGAAAAAGATTCCAAGGCAAATTTTTCCACTAACAGCCATTAAAAATTGGTCATGTGAGTCATGTGACCCGTATATTTATGCATATGCAAAAGATGTATCAAGAAAAAGAAGATGCACCTCCAAGAAAAAGACAAAAAGACATTGAAAGAGTAGTCGAAAAAGATTCCAAGGCAAATATGGGTCCACTTGATTTTTTTTATTGAAAATAAACACATGAAAATGGGAATTTTATAGAGGTGGGACAAAACAATAAATCAAATAAAAACAAAATACGATGACAGTGCACATTTCACACAAGACTACATGAGATAGTGCCCCCAATAGCACATGCTATTTGCTTTGTGCTAATCCCTTCTTTTTTTTCTTTTTTCTTTTTTGCCCCACTCAAATAGCACATTAACTTTTTTTTTTGACCAAAAAATAGCACATTAACTTAATAACATTGGAGTGCCTTAATTTATCAACCATTAGCATGTGGCAAGAGATGACATTGGCACACCCAAATACCTAATGACATGGGAATGGATTACATGTATATTACATAATATGTAGGTAGGATACCTAATATTCATGTACATTGCACAATCCACATATGCATTCCAATTTCCAAATACCCATCTTACATCCTTTGGCCTCAGTGAAGAAACTATGAGACCCACAACCACAATAGGATACATATTTTTTTAATTTGATATATTTACATGAAAAATATTTGGGTCACCCCACTCCTCGAAATTATAATTTTGGCAATGTTGACGCATAATCGGAACCGTTCACATTTTAGATCATCTATGCAAAAAATCAACTCAATC
Source organism: Purshia tridentata (assembly GCA_003254885.1). NCBI lineage: Eukaryota > Viridiplantae > Streptophyta > Magnoliopsida > Rosales > Rosaceae > Purshia > Purshia tridentata. The sequence continues at coordinate 28,364 of QANT01003423.1, read as the reverse complement.
GGAAATCATTTGGTTATATAATTGTTGTCAATTAAATAGAAAAAATGAATGGTTTCAAATTAAATAGTGATTTTTTGACCAAACCGTTGATTTTTTCTATTAATTAAATAGAAAAAATGAATGGTTTCGAATTAAATAATGATTTTTTGACCAAACCGTTGATTTTTTCTATTTAATTGACAACAATTCTATAATCAAATGATTTTCAATTAAGTTGATTTTTTGCATAGATGATTTATAATAAGTGATTTAAAATGTGAACAGTTCCGATTATGTGCCAATATTGCTAAAATTATAATTTCGATTGGTGGGGTGACCAAGGTCACCCCAAGAGTGACCCAAAAATTGTTCTATTTACATCTCTTATCAAACAGTCAATAAATGCTTATATTTTAGTCTATTGTTAAAAAACAGTACCATGAATTTAAATATTCCATTCAACTCTTCATATTGCCAAAATAACTTTTGACCTAAAAAAAGAATTTTGCCAAAATATCTATGGGGAGAATAATATTTTATGCATTTAAATGTCAGCATGATACGATACGTGAGATTCATGAACATGTTGCAACAGGCATCTACATATCCAGATACCTCAGTGAACAAAACAGTGGGACCCACAAACACGTATCAACTGTCAAAATTCAAAGAAGCCCAAGCTTGAATGTTCGGCCGTATACTAAATTTGGTCTCCAAGAGCTGCTTACCCTACACTAAAACTGAGTGACCGACCAATAATCCTTCGCCACGCCACCCAATCCCTTTCCACCCTGTCCTCCGTGTCGTTCCCTATTGGTCCTCCTCAAAACCCGCCGGTGAGGGACTAACTAGAAGTAAGCAAATTGCCCCAAGACTCTACGAAGCCTCCCTCGCAAAGCCGCCAGCACTTTACTTCCAACCATGGAGGCCCTCCAGCTCCGCCCGGCCCATTCACCTCTCCTCCGCCCAATACGCCACCGTTCGCTCATCAATGGTCCCCACCAACTCAGCACCACACGCCGACAACCCATCAAGCAGTTCATCGCGGCCACGCTGTCACGACCAACCACCGATATTTCAGCCGAACCGTCCTCCTCGTCCGCCACCTTTACTTCCCGCGAAACCGACCCACCTCACCTCTCAGCGCCGCCGCTGCCCAAGCGGGTCTCGCCCAGTTCGCTACAATACCAACCCGGTTTCCTCGGGGCAATACCCGACCGTACGGTCACGGACGAAAAAGACAACGGCGACATTGTCGACGCAATGGAGTACTTGACGAGCATCCTGTCGTCGAAGGTGTACGACGTGGCCATCGAAACGCCGCTGGAGCTGGCGAAGAAGCTCTCGGAGCGGCTGGGGGTGAACGTTTGGCTCAAGAGGGAGGATTTGCAGCCTGTGAGTAGTTGATACCGCTAACAGTGAGTTAAAATTGAAATTTCTGGTGAAAGTGTGAATTTTTGATTGAATTTTGTGTTGAAAATTGTGTAGGTTTTCTCGTTCAAGCTCCGCGGAGCTTATAATATGATGGCAAAGCTTCCGAAGGAACAATTGGACCGAGGGGTGATTTGCTCGTCGGCTGGAAACCATGCTCAAGGAGTTGCATTGGCTGCCAAGAGGTTGGGCTGCAATGCCGTCATTGCCATGCCTGTAACCACACCAGAAATTAAGGTACTTTAAACTTGAACCTGCTCACAATTGAGTGATTTCGCTATTTACAATTGTGGGTTTGGCTTATTGAATGTATTTGAATGGTGGGTAGATTGTAATTTGGTAATTTGTGTGTAGTGGCAATCCGTTGAGAGATTGGGTGCCACGGTTGTACTTATAGGGGATTCGTATGACGAGGCTCAAGGCTATGCAAAGAAGAGGGCCGAAGAGGAGGGGCGGACCTTCATACCTCCTTTTGATCACCCAGATGTTATTATGGGTCAGGGAACAGTTGGGATGGAGATTATGCGTCAAACAAAAGGTCCGTTGGATGCGATTTTTGTGCCAGTGGGGGGTGGTGGCCTCATTGCTGGTATTGCTGCATATGTAAAGAGGGTCTCTCCAAAGGTATGTTGGTTTTAGTGTTTTTAACTTTCTTTCTCATATCTCTCTAGTTTACCTTGAATGGCTTATTGGGCAAGTTGGAAAGTTTTATTTCTTTTCAAAATGGTTCTCTTTTACATCATGTACATCATGTAATTCGGAAAAGAGCACTGATTGTGGTATTTCTCTTGTATACAGGTGAAGATTATTGGTGTGGAGCCCTCTGATGCAAATGCAATGGCATTGTCATTACATCATGGTGAGAGAATAGTGCTGGACCAGGTTGGAGGTTTTGCAGATGGTGTAGCTGTGAAAGAGGTTGGTGAAGAAACTTTCCGCATATGCAAGGAGTTGATGGATGGTGTAGTTCTTGTAAGCCGTGATGCTATCTGCGGATCAATAAAGGTGAAACTTTTTTCATGTCTTGAGGTTTGCATGGATGAGTCTATTGCTTATCATACATTCTTCGGTGGTTGGCGTCTGAAAGAAAATGCATGCTCTACAATCTAAATCTTTGTCTATCTTTGTAATCATACATACTTTCCCCAACTTAGTAGTCACTTTCAAAAGTGTGTTTGACGTTGATATAAATTCTGTGAAAATTGAATTATGGAATTAATAGCCAAGGGTCTTGGTAAACAGTTGGAATGTCTTTGTATGAAGGAATTGGGAATTTACTTGAGGACTTTGAAATGACAATAATCAAGTAGAGTGAGCATTCTGTTTCTGCTTTCTGGAACACCAAATGCCAAAACTAGAATTGTCCAAGATACATAGCAAAAATATAGTAACAACCGTGGAGTTTCATGAAGCAAGATTACTGTAGCTGATATTAGAATTATGTGCTCAGTGGTCTATTTTTGGTGCTCTTTTTCTGTTGTCTACTACCTAGTATACTTCTGGCATCAGAGAGATGTGTCATTATGTGAATTCTGTCTTGCTCCATAGTAACCTCATTTCTATGTTTGACTATTTGTACCACTGATCAGTTAAAATGCAATGTTGGTGCTAGTGTATCTCATTGACAAATGATGGCCAACATGATAACTTATCACTTGAAAGCTTTGAGATCTTAGACTTATGCTTGTTTTGCAGGATATGTTTGAGGAGACAAGGAGCATCTTAGAACCAGCAGGTGCTCTTGCTCTTGCTGGAGCTGAAGCATATTGCAAGTATTATGGTCTTAAAGGAGAAAATGTTGTTGCAATAACCAGTGGGGCAAATATGAACTTTGATAAACTGAGAGTGGTGACTGAACTTGCTAATGTTGGTCGGCAACAAGAGGCTGTACTTGCAACTGTTATGCCAGAGGAGCCTGGAAGCTTTAAAAATTATTGTGAACTGGTATGCCAATGGAGCTTTAGTCAACTATTTTTTTCCCCTTCCTACTGCGCAGCGTTCTGCATGGTGTGAACTGAATATTTTGGTTGGCAGGTGGGCCCAATGAATATCAGTGAATTCAAATACAGATATAATTCTGATAAAGAGGCTATCGTATTGTACAGGTAAGCACTTGTCAGTTTTTGTTGACATTTTTTTCCTAATTTGGGCCAATTTCTTCTGTATGTTGTAGAGTATTTACTTAGGTTTGATATATTTATACATGGAGAAGTGATATATTTATTTTTCCTTTTTATATCATGTGTAGTGTTGGTGTGCACACAGCTTCTGAACTTCAAGCAATGCAAGAGCGGATGGAATCTTCTAAACTTAAAACTTACAATCTTACCAAAAGTGACTTGGTTAAAGATCACTTGCGTTACTTGGTAATTCTGCCACATACCATCTTTCTCTCTCTCTCAATATATATATGTATGTAGATATGTGTGTGTGTGCGGTAAATATATATTTATAGACTAATGTTGTCTTGTCTGACAATGTGGCATATTATGTTGCCGAACTGTGAACTAGAGAAAGATTTAGTTAATTCCATTCCTATATAATGTGGAAAATAAACTATTTCATTCTTATTTAGTCAATCAAATATCATTTGGTTGGGTTGCAGATCTTATGAAATTTCACTCCTCCTTCCCTAACCTTTAGGTTTCCTTTGAACAAAAAATGTATCACTTGAATTCATGTCAGTGTTATAAATTGAGAAAAAACTGTCTCCTCTCCTACCTGCCCTCATGCTTGCATTTTGGTCCTAAGTTTACTTTGTTGTGGAACTCTTTCAGATGGGGGGCAGGTCCAATGTTCAAAATGAGGTTCTTTGTCGCTTTATCTTCCCAGAAAGGCCTGGTGCTCTGATGAAGTTCTTGGACGCTTTTAGTCCGCGCTGGAATATTAGTTTGTTCCACTACCGTGGACAGGTTGTAATTCAGCATCCTTTAGTTTTTATGAATTTTATTTTCCAATATATGGATTGTGTTTAGTAAACTAAATGTTCTTTTTCTTTCTCATAATTAACAATAACTTGATTGTGACTTGCTTTTCCTCCCCAACAGGGTGAAACTGGGGCAAATGTATTGGTTGGAATCCAAGTTTCCAAGAGTGAGATTGACAAGTTCCATGCTTGTGCCAATTCTCTTGGATATGACTATGTAGTAGTCACCAATGATGATGACTTCAAGCTTTTGATGCACTGATTGACTCCAATTGTTACCGAATCATCTGCAATTTTGGTGCTGGACTTTCACATAGCTGTTGAAGGGAAGCTTGAACCCTCCTGACCACATTTTCATCAGTAGAGGAAGGGAATCAGGCTTTCTATGTTTTGTATCTTTTTTGGAATATCATATGTACCTATTTTATCTATGGGTCAGTTTTAACGTATTTTTTAATGCATTAAAAGTTGTTAATGCATTTTCTGCCTTAGAAGTTTAAGAGAAAAATGTAGTCAAGGGGAATGGATGATAATTTCTTCTTTCTTTTGTTGTTCATTGTCTGTAATCTGTATTAAGATATTAGTGTACTATTCACCAAAAAGGGAAGATATTAGTGTACTTCTAAAATAAAGATGAAAGTATCTTGTAGGAAAAATTATTGGGTATTTGGAATTCCATTGTGGAAGCATGTCACTCAGAAGGTGTCATTGGTATAGAGGTCATAAATAAAAACAAAGGTGTAAAGGATCATAAAACGATTGTAACTGGTTGATATAATTTCCTTTCACAACATTTTTTAGAACCTCCCGTCCCATCATATAAGATCCTACATACGTGTTGTACTATAAATTTTTTCGAAGTAGAATTCATCAAACTGATAGTTAGTTCATTGTATTCACAATATTTCAATATAATCCCATCGGTGGAGAAATTATATAGACCAAAAATTCCTCCATAATAACAGTTAAATCCCAAAAATTTGCATAACAGACTTCCATGCCCCAAGATTGTGGTCTTTGATACTTTCTCTTCCCCAATCCAAACCCAAAAACTCAAAAACGCTAACGATGGTCTGTACACACTACCTCTAGCAAAATCGCCGCCCCCCAATTCTTCTCGGGCCAATTTGGCAAGCCTTTATTGATTTTTGCTTCTTGACATGGAGATTGTGGACATGAAAGAGAGGCGCAAAAAAGCATGTGGGCCGTTTTGTACTTGTGAACGTTTGAGCAAAAAGCGGCCTTATTTTTTCCGGCTAAAAGTTACTTTCAATCTATGTAATTTGAGCTCTATCCAACAAAATAAAATTCATGTAGTTTGAGCCTTGTTTTTTTTTCTTTGTTTCAAAAATGCTCTCTAATTTGTTTTCCGATTTTTACATATAGACTGAAGATATATATATGGCATAAAAAATCCATCCAATCCAGGACAATCAAAATTGATCTTGATTTCACAATGCAATATAATTAAGACAAGCCAAAAAGTTCAAATCCTGCATTGTAACAGATTTCATATAGAATTATCAGCGTTTGTAATTTGGAGGCTGAAACGTACATTATATAGAACAAAAACATGAGCAGAGGCTAAGCATAAGTGGTACTTAACAACTTGTTTTCCTGAACCCTCTCTCTCTCTCAATGTGCTTGCCTCTCCATGATGGAGTTGCACATGGGAAAATAGTATAAATTTGATATATATTGTTGACTCATTCCTTAACAATTTAAACTTTTGAGGTTTAACTAGCAATTTCCTTACAGAAATGAACTGCTGTAAATTGCATGCACATGGGAGTTGAAGAGGATGATGTAGCTCTATGCTTTCATCATTGCCAATATACTTTAGTCACAAAATAATGGTGGAGAAGCCAATGCTAGCACTTGCATTTTCTACTCTTCCATTAATTCCTAGGGAAAGTGGAAAGGCACAAGAAACCACCAACTTTCCCCATCTGATCCAGTATGCAAGAGGAGTAAAGAAAGTGATTAACAATTTGGTCTAAGTTTGTATTCTTACTGCTGGCCTTTTGAGGCCGGGCATATAATGGAGTGCAATCCTATCCACGAGTTTGTATTCTTTGTGCTCCTTTTAATTTTAAAAAATTACAATTACATATTTACAATTGATTGCTACATAGTACGTCTTCATGAGTGTTACCAGTACATGCAGGCTCCAGATCGCTTAACACAAGGTGTATTCTATTGCTACGCAATCATGAACAATGTTAGTGGAATGGTGTCAAGAAAATATGGTTGAAAACTGGATGATGTAATTGCCATTTCACATGATGATTGATGAGATAAGAGAAAGATTTCATTAGATTATGGAAAATGGAAATGAATCACTATTTTATATAAATGATATATATGTATGGGTCGCACCAGAGAGCTTGGATGATGCATAATGTGAATAGCTGTGATTCAGCACTAACTTTTTTCATTACTTTCTTAAAGTGCCTTGGGCTTTAACTAAATCCTTTGTCACTTCTCAAAACAAACCCACGCCATGATAACACTTTCACTAAAAGAGGGTAATAAAGAGGACAAATATCATAAGCTCTATCTTGTGTACCAAACATGCTATCCATACCAGGAAATGAACAGCTTTATTGGCATCACTCTCTCGCAGACAGTTTATGTCAATTTTTGACCAGTATTTACAGTCCCCCTTCATAAATTTCTCCCCACCTGCCCTCTTCATTTTCATTCACTCAAACTTTCTTCATTTCTCCCCTGTTTAGCCACTGAGTTTTACTCTTGGAACAGTAGAAAGAAATGGGTTTTTCAAGTAAACTTCTGGGTTCCTTGACCTTTCTTGTTCTGGTTTTCAAAGTGGCTCATGGGGACCCTCTAGTTCCTGCACTTATACTCTTTGGGGACTCTGTGGTTGATGTGGGAAACAATAACAATCTCACCACACTTATCAAGGCAAACTTTCCTCCTTATGGCAGAGACTTTGTTAATCATAGACCAACTGGAAGATTCTGTAATGGAAAGCTTGCCACAGACTTTACTGGTAACAATATTTCTCAACAACTGTTTCTTATTCTTTTTCTCCAATGAGTTCATATGTAACTTGCTTCTTAATTTCTTGTACAGCTGAATATCTTGGATTCACTTCATTCCCACCAGCTTACCTCAGCCAAGAAGCCAGAGGGCAGAACCTCTTGACTGGAGTCAACTTTGCCTCAGCTGCTTCTGGCTATTATGACAGGACAGCCCTGCTATACGTAAACAGTGACATCTCTCTCTCTCTCTCTCTCTCTCTCTCTCTCTCTCTCACATACTCATGATGCTCTGTCTGTTAATTTTGTAGCGTGCCATTTCATTGACCCAGCAACTGAATTACTACAAGGAGTATCAAACCAGAGTGGTGAATATGGTGGGACAAGCCAAAGCCAATGACAGATTCTCTGGTGCCATCCACCTTCTAAGTGCAGGGAGCAGCGATTTCATTCAAAACTACTACATCAATCCCCTCCTCAACAGAGTCTACTCACCTGACCAATTCTCAGACATTCTCATGACATCCTACTCCACTTTCATTCAGGTCACTCCACTATCAGATCATACATACTGCATCTTTTCCCTTTCTTTTTATATTATGGAATATGGATAGTGTCACACTCGTGTATATTTGTTGACAAAGTTATGTTTATAATAGTTTAGACAATCTTTATAAAATCCATCATAATTTTAAAAAATAGAAAAAGTGATTTCTTTTTTTTCAAGACTTATGCAACTTTCCGTGTCTTTAGTTCCTTGAAATTTCAAAAATTTTAGAACCAACAAGCCAAAATTCAACATGTCATCTTTCTCGAGCAATTTAAATAACTGTTGACATCTTTTAAAGTGTAAAATTTTAACAGATCTAGGCCAGTAATATCAAACCTGGTCATATCTTTGCTTGATCTGGGCAGTGGTTTGGTCTACGACCCAAAAAAGATAAAAAAAGGGTAATCACATAGCCGAATGATGTTTAATGACCACACCTAAACCTGGATTTGCACATTATTGGATATGTGAGCCCAAATGAATGCATGATGACCAATACAGTTTTAGATTGCATGATCATTCACAACTACAGATTGCATGATAGCTATAGTTAATTTAAATTGAAGCTTCAATATAGTACATATGGGGGGAAAAAGTGTCGATATGATCTTGAATTTAAGTGGAAGAATCAATCATGTTTGATACATCAAAGAAATTGGAAATCATTCTGTATCAGTTGCTTTAAATACACTCTAATTACATAAGCAGCATTGTGACAGAATTTGTATGGATTGGGAGTGCGAAGGATTGGAGTCACAAGCTTACCACCAACTGGGTGTTTGCCTGCAGCAATCACCCTTTTTGGTGCAGGAAGCAACCAGTGCATCACAAGGTTAAACCAAGATGCCATTTCATTCAACAATAAGCTAAACAACACGTCTCAAACTCTGAAGTGTAGACTTCCAGGCCTCAAGCTTGTGGTCTTCGATATCTTCCATCCTCTCTTGGATATGATTACAAAGCCTGGTGACAATGGTAAAGCACCTGACTCGATTAGTAAAGTCACTAAAGTCACTGTTTCCTATAAAAAAAGACAAGCACCTTAAAAGTTGGTCAATTAAACAAAAAAATAACTACATTTGTTCCACGCAAAGAAAAAAAAAACGTTATGTTTTATTGGTCAATACAAAAATTCTCTCTATTACCTCTTACAAAGATCAGCAGGACTGCTGCATGAACATAATCATAAATGCATTTGATGCTAAGGAGACTAATTATCTTCTTTTTTTCTTTTTCCTGTGATGTATTCATGGAACAGGGTTCTTTGAGTCAAGAAGAGGTTGCTGTGGAACAGGTACATTAGAAACCTCTGTGCTTTGCAACCGCAGGTCTCTAGGAACATGTACCAATGCAACTGGCTATGTGTTTTGGGATGGATTCCATCCCTCTGAAGCCGCCAACGAGGTTTTGGCTGGTGATCTACTTCAACAGGGTTTCGATCTCATATCTTGAATCTATATCCACAGTGGCATAATGTAATACTACTGCACTCTCGTAATCTATATATGTTAAATGAGAACTATAGGTATTTGGTGGTTTTAGTTTGAGAATTTAATTTCTTCATAGTGTGAAACTCTTTAGCTATACATGTAAAGAAGATCAGTTGATGCTCCTACTTTCTGTGGTAGTTCATGTGTTTCGATCCTTTGTGTGAGATCAGTAAGTAAAATTATGACCCAATTCTGTTAACCAGTTCCAACTTGGTGCAAATGATATCCAATGCAAGAACCTGAAGCTACCAAATATGCATTCTTGGTGATTTGCCGAATGTTTTTTATATATGAAAAGGGAAAATATATAACACAAAGATATAGGTGCAACTGTGCAAATTATCACCTTATTAGATCATTTAAAGTATCTTGGTTAAAACCTTTTTTTAACCTCCAATTCTAATATCATAATGAAGTTATGAACTACTGCTTGCCCTTATTGGTAACCCATCTATAATCATTTCTAGGGACTAAAATTCATGAAAAAGACAATTAAAATTGATCATGAGTAAGATGAGCTGAAAAGTACCTGAAGGGGGTCCTTAAGAAAGTTCAAATCCTGCATTGGAACTGATTGCATATAGAAGTTTTTCTCTCAAAGTGCTTGGACGTTTGTAAGTTGGAAGCTGCAACAATCAGAGAGAATGGAAACCTGAGCATGGTGAGAGGCAGATATAGCTTCTAGTCTAACAAGTAGCTGTTCTCACTCTTTCTTTTGCAATGTATTAAAAAAATAGAAGGGGGATGGGGGGTATTTCTCCCTTTATCGTACCTTCAGAGTATTGTAGCAAGTAGAGGCTGATGGAAGCCGATCAACATCCTGTCCTCTCATTGTTGCCCAAATAGGAATATCACATGCAACCTACATGATAGTTTACGAGCACTTGAATTAAGGGAGAACACATCTCACATTTTATAAATTTCATTACAACCACCCACAAAGAGTAAGATGTATGCAGATTAAGATGAAGAACATACCTTATGGATTGTAAAGGTCGGTTGCAAGTATTTGAATCCAAGTAATGGAGCTCGAGAACAACTGGTCACAAATTTGAGAAGCATACAACGTTCTGTAGGTTCAAATCCCTTCATTACCTGTGCCAATGGTCTGGAAAAGCTCAGTGAAAACATAAAAGATCATAAGGTGAATCCAAACAAACATCTTTAAGACAAGAATACATTAGCAATGTTAAAAATGCCACATGGATAATGGGATTATACATAAGATAAGCCTAAATTCTCTTAGGATAAAACATGAATTAGCAGCATGTGACTGTATGAGCATAAGTGGTTGTTTAATAGAAAATAGGCAGAAAATATGAAACTCTTAAGTTAGGAAAGGTCAGCATTTAAGAGCACCAATAGGAAGAAATCCATTGAAATGTCGGTACCTCCCAAAATATTTTAATTGTCCGGCTCCCCTCAGAGTAACCACCAGTGTAGCGTGTGTTCTTTCTTAAATCATCAACGTCAATGTCATGGTTTCCCCCTGAAAGCAACTGCATATGGTAATTATAGATCAGCAGTTGACAAGAAGATGAATTCATGTGGGTCTAAGTTCAGCACTCTTTATGGGAAGAATAATTTTGATGAATCATAATACTGAAGCATATTGACCAAGTACATAGTTACTATAAAACATATGAACTAAACCACCATCTTATGAAATGGCCCCCACAAAAACACAATACTCATAAAATACTTTATGGGGTAAAATGAAGAAGAAATCTTATAGTTATTTCCCAAAAAAAACATTTTAGGGTAGAATATCTATAAAGATCCTTTAGTTAAAGTGGTGCTTACATTTGATTCCCCTAGCCCCAATCATTATAGTGTGAAATTTGAACAATTTTTTTTTTCCTGCAATTTCTCCATATTGGAGGGCCAATTATGCTATAATATCTCTTTTAAAAAGCACTTATATTCTTTCCTTTTTTTTTTTCGAACCAAAAAAGAAGACTACTTCTTATACTTACAAGTTTAAGATGATTAACAAATTAACCATAAGAATGAATTACACATTAACTGACAAGAGAAGCATATCTTATATGCATGCATACATGCACCTAGCAGTCATACAGTCACGTGTCACTAGAAAACAGTAAGGCCCATGTATAGAGGGAGTTACCTGATTAAATTCACTTGCATTAAACAGTTTTAGCCAGGATGGTGATATGAGATCAATTAGACCTCTATGGAATGCATTTGAAAATGGAAATATCTGCAATTCAACATTGAAAACAAAGTGATTCGTCTCACCCCAAAAAAAAGAAAAAGATAGTCTTCATGAATTGAACAAGAAAGAAATATAAACCTGCCGGTTAAGCTTATAATCAGCAATTGCATGAATGTACTGCATTTTGTTCTTGTTTGTCACAGTAACATCCTTTCCACCAGGCTTAAGCTCAATGACATGCCGTTTGCCAAATGATTCTTCAGTTACTGTAAAATCCAGATAGAGGTCCTCGACATCACCATCATAGTGCTGTGATTACCACACAAGTTAAATATCAAAACTTTAAAGAATAACATACACATAGCCAAGCATTTCAATACATGTAAGACAAGCTTAACCCAGAAATGTGAGACTTGCAGAAACTTAAGTTGGATTTCAATCCATCAAGGGTGCTTTATCTCAGACAGTTCAGAGTCTTCAGACCAAGCAACCAATAACACCTTATTTAAATAGTTCAGGTTTTGATGCGACCGCTTGGACCCAATCAAGTTTACAATACGTAGTCCTAAAGTAATGTCATAGAGCCCTTTAAGGAGCAAGGCACATTGGTTCCAGACAAACAAACAAACACAAGGTTTACCTTGACATACATGAGATTCCTGTAAAGCTCTGGATCAAGTGTTGATAGCTCATCAAGAAAGCTATACCGGCCTAACAGCTTTTGTACAAAAACATGTGAAAAGGAGTAATCTAGCAAAATTCCTTCATAAAGAGCTTTACCAACAACTCTTCCAAGGAACTCAATCATCTGGATACCATTCTCTAGATATCTTGCAGATGCATTAGGGATAAGAAGTCTGTCTGAGGTTGAGGTCTGGGAGAATAGCCCATACCTAATCAACAGAAAAGGTAGACTAAAAACTGACTTCAAAAAAAGCAGTACCAATGTAAGAAAAAGGTAAAACGTATCTATATCTATACAAAGTCTCAAACTTACTCAGGAGCAAAGGCTGCTTTTGATATATCAGTCAGAAACTCTTTAGATAACCCACCATAGTCTAGGCCAGCCTCAGGTAGGCCACATTCACTGACAAATGAAACATGGATGGATGACTTAAACCTTGATCCCAGGGAATTTAATTGCCGAAATCCATCTTCAACAATATGCCCACGACGGACTACTATCTCAACTGATCGTGAACCAGGGCCAGAAACTTCACCAGCCATTTTTCGAGAGGCTTTGTCCATCTTGATAAACTCTCTAAACATTTCAACTCTGCCAGGATATGAAATTATGTCAGGAAGCATGATTTAATGTAGTAAACATAATTTAAAGTTTCAAAAATAGATTGTTTTCTAAATAGATAAAAAGAATTTTACTTGGAGGTCTCAAAGATAATCAAGTCTAAATTAAGATCGTAATGTTGAAGGTAAAACTCAGAAAAGTAGGTAGTGAAGAAATCTATCCAATATATCATAATGTCAAAGGTATAATATAAAACACAGAAATGTGGGTACTGAAGAGATGTATATGTGCTCTCTCTCTCTCTCCCTCCCCCTCACCCTCACCCTCACCAACACACCCACTTCTGCAATCTCACTTGTAAACACACGCAAACGAAACATTCAGGCAGACACACATACACACCTGTGCACCCTCAAGGCATATGTCACAAGGTCAACAACTATCAGATAGCCAATAACAAATCATCCAAAGGCCACAAAGTGGGTTTAGGCATCCATGAAAAACATGGCTTCACAAAAGTTATGGAAGTAAGCAAATTGAGTCAGGAAAAGTAAAGGAAAAATAACTGTCAACTATGAAAGCTATTGGTTTGTCTGTTAGTCAATTATTTTCTTACCTTTCTTCAAATGGAAATACATGTGGAGTTGTAGTTATAACAGAGCCTATAATTGGAACAGTTGGAGAATCATCTGTTCTTACATTAGCTGACAAAACTTCATGAGTTCTGGCAGCTACTGCAATTGGTGGGCGGTTCTTTCTAGCAGGTGAAAGCCACAAAACAGGGGGGCAGAACTGGTGCCTGCAATCCCTTTCATACATTAAATGCAAGCATCTGATTGCAGATTCCATAAGGGGTCTACCCTGCTGTCCAACACTTTGAGAAAAACCAGTATAAACTAATGTATTGAGAGCAGATGCAATTTTCCGTTGTTGCTCTAGTGTGAATGGCACCTATTCATGCACAAATGATAAGAATTGACAACACCAAAAAAATAATTGAAAAAAAGAAAAGGAAAAGAAAAAACACCTAAGAACAGTTTACCTGTTTTTCATAAAACTCTATGTCATCAAGAATCAAAAGCAGGTGTGAATAGCTTGCACAGAAAAGATGAAGCATACATAACTTGTCTCTTGATATACCTTGTGGGCCATGCCTCAAAGGTTCAATATCCCAAACATCAGAAGAATCTTCGTCAACCAGTCTAGGCGTAGTTTGATTATTGCTCAAATCTGTATGTTCCAGGCCCATTTGCGACTTACCAGTAATTTTATGAATGACAGTGACCCACCTATTAGCTCCGCCATTATTGGCATGCTTTTGTTTTTTGTCAAAAACCCCATCTTTTTCATTACCTGAATTATTACTAATATAATCATAACGGTCATTAGAAGTGGGGCCATACCCAGGAAAAAGGTAAGTTTCCAACACTCCCCATAGATTTACAAGAAATCCAGGAGTAAAAGATAGCATGTTAAGGACAGGCAACGGTCCAACCCTGGGGTTGAAGAATGAAAATATTCTGAGCATGTAAGAATAAAAATGCACAATATCTAGCAGTTCCAACTTCCCCAAATACTCCAGTTTTTTTGGTGTCAGAGTCCCAGATCCTTGATTATGACCAACTCTATTCACCATTGCCAAAAGATCAGTAAGATGCCACTGCTGAGAAACAGGCCTAAACATATCCAAGTATGACATCATAAAGGACTCATGGTTCATCTCACTCTCACATAAGACTGTACAGGCAGGCTTCTCATGGGTTTCAACATCACTTTGAAGATCCTGGTTCTCCTTGACACAGTCAACATTCTCAATCCAGGACAATAAGTTTTCTGAAAGAGTGTTAACAACACGGACATATGATACACAGTCCAACTCTTGATGGAACCCTCCAGGATCAACAGAATCATTCTCTCCACCTGTTGCTAGGCATATAATGTTTGCAAGAGCCCAACCAACTGGCGGAATCACCTTGGGAGAAGAATTAACCTTTGAACGATCCACATCCAACATCATCTTTAATATTTTCTCTTTCAAAATCTGCCATCACCTGCGAAAGTTTGATCAGTCCCCACATGTTTGAATCACAGGTCCAAGTAGTTATATTAAAAAAAATACTAGGATTTTATCGGAAACCCAAATATGATGATGAAGTTTATGAGGAATTAACATTAGATATAGATTCATAGAACCAAAATTAATACATATGAAGCCACTAATTACCTAAATGAATACAAGTCAAAATAAAGAAAAATAAGAACAAATTGTTGCCATTCCTATGTAGACGTTTTATGAATCATTGTTACCAAAAGGTAAAGGTACCATCCACAATTGTTCTATACTTATTTACAATTAAATGTCCAAAGAGTATTAAACTATCTGTAAACTTACACAACCGACTTCCCAATGATATATAATTGGCTAACCAACAATATATGTAAGAAGAGATAATGCTATGTCCCAAAACATAATTAGCTTAGTTGCCGTCCAATCGCACTATAAGGGCATTTAAGTTGAGTATTGGTTGCAATAGGATCCTTTTTGCATGGCAAAAAGAAGGACAGATAAGATTTTAGTTTAAAATGCCAGGTTAAGCTTGGAATTTTGTAGCAGTAGCAAACTAGTTACACATAGATCGGATGAGAAAGTTCCACCCACTAATTGACTCATCATTTCCAACGGAAAAATTCTAGCTTAAAACTAAACCAATATTTAGTAAGACCACAAACACATGTACAATACCAACTCAGCTTCACAAATGGAGGATTCAATTTTTTAAACATTATGCATGGATAAGAATTGTTGTAACTAGTAAAAAGAAGTATTCATGTGCGTACATAAAGGAAATGGTTTACCATAGAACTTACAGTGATTTATTTGGTTCAAATTTAATGAGCCTTACCAGTAATGCCTGAAAACAAGGTGAGAGAATAGACTTGTGCCTCATAGCAGATATAAGAACAGCAGGAAGACGTTGAGTAAGCCAAGGAATTGTAAGTAGAAACACAGAGTACTTCTCAGCAACATAATGGACATCCAACAAGCCAGAGCAGTTTAAATCAAACTTTTCCACATGAAATGGCCTAAGAGCTAAAGTTATTGTACTTGCAGTAATCAAGAACTTATCGTCTGTTTGTACAATACTGCTTATCCGTGAAGGTCCTGGAGCATTCAATGTGTTTATATATCCTCTAATAGACAAGTAAAGACCACTTTCACCACTCCCCATAAATCGAACTAAATCCTTCACTGCTGTATCCGCACTCTGAGAGTCACGGTGAGCAACGCTCTTCCACCCTTTGAGATCAGTTAATACAACAACAAGACGCATTGCTAGGGAGGCAAGAGCAGCAAAATCATGAGCACCTGCTCGGGACTTGTCACACTTCGAAAGTACAAACATGCAGAGAGAAATCAGCTTCCGCGACTGATAACTCCAGACTCTTCTCTCTTCAGAACTGCCGATTGCCAGGGAACAATAGTTCTTCTTTGAGTCTAGAAACAAAAACAAAAATTTATATCAACCCAATTGCTAAAACACCCATAACATTATTTATCCAGAAAAATAAAAAATAAAAACATACCAGTGGAATTCACGCTGTCCTGTAGAATTTGAAAGCAAGTCTTCATAGAGTGAATTTCTGTGGTTTCAATGTTCCTATGCCCAGTCGCTAAACATGTTATGAAGAAAATAAAAGGCCTCACTACACTGCTGGAAATCCATGTGGCTGTGATGACCAACCCAGCCTGCTGACTCAGCAGCTCCTCCCATTCTTCTCGAAGCTCCAAGGCAACCGTCTTTGTCACTATGTAGCGCCTCCACACTCTCTGAAAACATCCACACACAAAAAAACCAATGATAACCGCCCCATTTTATGTCATCCTCCACTATGAAGCTTGCATTTTGCTTATTCCATAAACAAAAATTTGTTTACTTTCAGCCAAATATTGAAAATCAAAGGCAGAAAAAAAGAAACGCACCTGAATGAAGAGTGCAGCCGCCGTGGCTCGCCGCGCATATTGGCGGAGCTCTCTTTCCTGAGAGACCTTCTCTAGCAGGGCGTCTCTGGTAATCTCCTTGGCGCTCGCTCCCCTCAACGATACCTGAACAGACCAACCCATCACTATTCGAATCAAATTTGAACACAAAGTATAGAAATTGTGAAAATAATATCATGAGGGAGTGATTGGAGGCACAGGAATTGATGGTGTGGTTGAATTAGTACTACCTGGTGTTTGCGAGGGTCGTCCATGGAAGTTGGAACTCGGCGATCGCGCAATCGAAGCTCTCAATCTCATTCGCTGCTCGCTTGTCAACGACGATCTGTCATCACCGTTTACTTGGCTCGCCCAATTCTAATGTCATCATTATGTGTTTTTTGTTTTTTTGTTTCGTGTTTAGCTACTATTTTTTAGCGCACAAATGCACAATGCACTTTCAAGTTATCCCCACGCGCACCAAAACGCGCGCGGAATCCTAGTTCTCAATTTTCTTTTAGAAAAAAAAATGGAGGTATCTATTTGAACCCACCTTTTTACTCTGTATCCCCACTAAAATTTTTTGTCCCTATCTCCATTCTTTTACCCTCCTTTATGAACATTAGTTTTGTATTTTTAAATGTAAGTGGTGAAAGTGAGTGGATAACTAATGAGTTAAAAATTATAATCATAATACATTTAATTTATATAACTTATAAAAATTTCTGAAAATAATAGCTTTCTATTATAGATCGGCTAATAACTTTATAGATGACATGACACCTCCTAAATTTTGTTTAAAAGAAAAAATTACAAGAAGAGGTGAAAATATCAAATTTTCATCACTTATATTAAAGAAAAAATAGTAATCCCATATTCATCACTTATATTAATTCACCGAATTAAATTGACAAAATTGAAAATGCTAAATATTATAAGTGTATATAAATTACAACAAGAGGTGAAAATATCAAATTTTCATCACGCAGAGTTTTTATTAAAGAAAAAATAGTAATCACATACTCATCACCAAGGAGTTAAATTTCGATTCTGTGGAAATTTTCGATGGAAATTTCGATTCTGTGGAAATTTTCGATGGAAATTTCGACGGAAATTTAATTTCGATAGAAATTAAATGGAAATGACGGAAATTACTATTAAAATACGGAAATTTTGAATGAAACTTTACCAAATGTTTATTTAGCATATTACATACTACTTTCATAAAAAATATTGAGAAAATTAAATCCTATAGTAGGTTTCATGTGATATAAGGTGTTTATAATAAACGCTAGAGACAAATACAGTTAAAAAATATTAGTATAATTAATAAATAAAATTAGTATATTATTTATACTCTATTTTTTTTAGAATAAATGATAAGATATTAGAAATTTAGGCATTTTAAGATACTTTTAATTATTTTTTTGTGTAGAATGTATTAAGGTTTATGGTTTAAAAAAACAAAAAAAACTCTAAAATTAAAGGCCAAACGAAATCCTAAAGTTAAAAACTAAATAAAACCTCAAACAAAAGCCTAAATTTTTTTTTCCAATTGTCTAAATGTCTCAAAACTCAATTAACTCTAAATTTTTTTTTTCCTTTTTTTCTTTCTTTTTCTTATTTCCTTTTTTTTTTCCTTTCTTTTTTTTCCTTTGTTTCCTTTTTTTCTTTTTCTTCTCTTTTTCTTTTCCTTCTCTTTTTCTTTTACTTTCTTTCTCCCGTGCGTGAGCAGTACTAGTGAGAATGACTTGGTCTTTTTTTTAATTTTTTTCTTTCTCCCTCACAGTGGCTGCCACCACAAAATCCGGCCACCAAGCCAGCCTTTTCCGGCCAACCCAAGGCCACCAACGGGAACCCCAGGCGCCGGCCATCTTCTCCCTCCTTCCTCCACGCCGGCCGGCCACCACAAGCATCGGAAATTGCAAAATAAAAGTGAGCCACCGCCGGATTCTTTCTTCGATTCCGGCCACCTCCGAGCTCCAATCACCCTTTTTTTTGTGGGTTTTTCTTCTCTCACCATAAGCTTTCATTCCCCTAAGGTCTGAGATGCCAATTTTGTGTAATTGTGATTTTGATTTTTAGGGTTTGAGTTTTATCCGAAAATTTTGGAAATTTTCGGGTATTTCGGTGAAATTTTTAAGGGAAGGTTCCAAAATTTCGTCCCCTCCCAAAAACAAAATTTAACACCTTGCTCATCACTTATATTAATTCACCGAATTAAATTAACAAAATTGAAAATGCTAAATATTATAAGTGTATAGAGTAAAAAGTACTTATCCCAACTAATATGTTAGAAAGAAACATAAATTAGAACAGCAAACAACAATAATCAATTGGTCGTTGAAGTTATGGTTATGGTTGGCGCCCGCCTAAACTTGGCTAACAAATGAGCACCGTTATCCAACCCACCATCGCCGCCGCCTTAGCTCCGTCCTCTTCTCTTCTTCCCCACCACCCCTTCTTCTCTTCTAAACCACCGGACCCTTATCCGTCTCTTTCTCTCTCTTTTTCTCCTTCTTCTTCTAAGCCCAAGCCCAAGCACAAACCCCAAATCCACCACCTGAACTTCTCTAATTCTCCTCCCACCCAATCCCTTTTCCTATCCCCACTATCCCCACAACCCCTTTTGACTGCAGACCCTCCTCCCAATGACTCCGACCAAACCCACCACTATTTCTTTTACCTTTTGGTGGACTTGCTTCGCCTCTCGGCTCGCCATGGCGACCCCGGGCTCGCCAAGGCCGTGCACGCCTCTATTCTCAAGCTCCCAGAAGATACGCATCTGAGTAATGCTCTCCTTGCAGCTTATCTCAAGCTGGGTCTTGTTTCTGACGCTTACAAGGTTTTTCAGAGCCTTTTCTGCCCCAATGTAGTGTCCTACACCACCTTGGTTTCGGGTTTTTCTAAGGCGGGTCGAGAAGACGAAGCTGTGGAGCTTTTCTTTCGGATGAGGAATTCAGGTATTGAGCCTAATGAGTACAGTTTTGTTGCAATTTTAACTGCTTGTATGCGGGTTTTAGAGCTGGAATTGGGCTTGCAAGTTCATGCCATGGTCATCAAAATGGGCTACTTGGATTGGGTTTTTGTTTCGAATGCGCTTATGGGTCTGTACGGTAAATGTTGTTGTTTGGATTATATGCTTAAATTGTTTGATCAATTGCCTCAGAGAGACATTGCCTCTTGGAATACTGTTATGTCAAGTTTAGTGAAAGAGTGTATGTATTATAAAGCATTTGAATTGTTCCGTGAACTGCGGGGAACTGACGGGTTCGGAGTCGACCATTTCACGGTTTCGACCCTTTTAACTGCCTGTACTGGTAGCAATGCTTTCATAGAAGGCCAAGAAGTTCATGCCCATGCTATCAAGATTGGTTTAGAGCCCAATTTGAGTGTGAGCAATGCACTTATTGGTTTCTATGTTGAATGTGGGAATGTAAATGGTGTGATGGCTTTGTTTGAGAGGATGCCAGTGAAGGATGTTATTACGTGGACGAAAATGATTACCGCCTACATGGAATTTGGGTTGGTGGATTTGGCCATGGAGATGTTTGATAAGATGCCAGAGAGGAATTTGGTTTCTCATAATGCTTTATTGGCGGGTTTTTGTCGAAATGGTGAAGGCTTGAGGGCATTGGATTTATTTACGAAAATGGTGGAGCAGGGTATGGAGTTGACAGACTTCACTTTGACTAGTGTTGTTAATGCTTGTGGGTTGCTCATGGATTGCAAAGTCAGTGAGCAAATTCATGGTGTCATTATCAAGTTTGGTTTTGGGTCAAATGCTTGTATTGAAGCTGCATTGCTTGATATGTGCACAAGGTGTGGTCGAATGGCAGATGCCAAAAAAATGTTTCAGCAGTGGCCAGCTGAGCAGGAGAGCTCTGTTATTTCGACATCAATGATATGTGGGTATGCTCGAAATGGGCAACTGGATGAGGCGATTTCTCTTTTCCACTTTAGTCAATCAGAAGGAAGAATGGTTATGGATGAGGTTTCGTCAACTTCACTACTCGGTCTTTGTGGATCAATCGGGTTTCATGAACTGGGGAAACAAATCCACTGCCATGCTATTAAGTATGGTTTTCTAACTGATGTAGGGGTAGGAAATGCCACAATTAGCATGTACACTAAGTGTTGGAACATGGATGATGGTGTCAAGTTATTCAATATGATGCCCACTCTGGACATAGTTTCATGGAATGTTTTGCTTGCTGGCTATCTTCTCCACAGACAGGGTGATGAGGCCTTAGCCGTCTGGTCAAAGATGGAGAAGACTGGCATAAAACCTGACAAAATTAGCTTTATTTTGATCATTTCAGCATACAGGCACACCAATTCCAAATTAGTTGACAATTGCCGCAGTTTGTTTCTCTCCATGAAAACTGTTTATGGCATTGAACCCACCTCAGAGCACTTTGCCGCCTTTATTGGTGTTTTAGGGTATTGGGGTCTAATGGATGAAGCAGAGGAAATAATCAGTACGATGCCTTTTGAGCCCGAGGTTTCTGTTTGGCGAGCTTTGCTTGATAGTTGTAGAATCCAAATGAATACAAAAGTGGGAAAAAGGGTTGTGAAACATATACTTGCCATGGAGCCCAAAGATCCATCTACCTACATACTTGTATCAAATCTGTATTCAGCATCTGGGAGATGGCATTGCTCTGAAATGGTTAGGGAGGATATGAGAAAAAAGGGATTCCGGAAGCACCCAGCTCGAAGTTGGATCATTCATAACAACAAGATACATTCATTCTATGCAAGAGATAAATCCCATCCCCAAGCAAAAGACATATATAGTGGGTTAGAAATACTGATATTAGAATGTACAAAAGCTGGTTATGTGCCAGACACAAGCTTTGTTCTTCATGAAGTTGAAGAGCATCAGAAGAAGGATTTCTTGTACTATCACAGTGCAAAACTAGCAGCCACCTATGGGCTTCTGAACACCAAGCCAGGAAAACCAATTCGGATTGTGAAGAACATCCTTCTATGTGGAGACTGCCATACATTCTTGAAATACATGTCCATTGTTGCTAGGAGAGCAATATATGTAAGGGATGCTTCGGGATTTCATAAATTTTATAGTGGTCAGTGCTCATGCAAAGATTATTGGTGAGCAAAAGTTGCGTCATATTTTCTGTCCTGTTTAAGTTTCAATTCCTCCTTTTTGGTGATATGTTTTTATAGCATTGTAACATATCGATATCCAAATTGTAAAATAGAACTAACTTACAATGAGTAAAGGAACTACCAAATACTGTTGGCAGAAAACAGAAAAGCTCTCAAAAATGTTAGAAAATAACAATACATTTGTAGGAGGGTTGGTCAAATTGACACCCACAAATTTAAGGGGAAAGTGAATGTGATAAAAAATGCTTCAAACAACAATTAAATTGTTGAAGGAAGGATCAAATTCTTCTAGTACCTTAGAATTTTATTAACATCTACAAACTTAGGGGAGAAAAAATATTTCTAAACTAATATTCATATTGAGGTGAATGGATGAAACCAAAAGTCAAATTATTTGAAATTTGATAATGTAAACTCTGAAATTTGATAATAAGCTTTGAAATTTTGTTGAAATGTTGTAATATGAATGAGCAAAGCTGATCACCATTCCATAACCAAAAGAGATATTATGGGAAACATAAATTGAAGCAAAAAGATAAAAATTTTATTGATAGATTGTGAATTAACATCTCAACAACCCTTCTAATTAACTGAGTTTAATTTGAAAACTAAATGAATTAGAAGCCGCCACTAGTGGCTGCATCTACACTAATTTTCTCGGAATCTGAGAAACCTAACAACTAATAACTACCAACTGAAAATACAGTCCAATTCAACGCTAGTTGATTTGCTGTAAAAGTCTTCAATAACTAATCCAAAAGACATTCAGCTTCAATCGCCAGTTGATTTCCAGAAAAGGTTTTCCCTAATTGAGTTGAGGCTTCAACACAGGAAGTGTTACCAAGAGCCGATTCACTGATACCGATCGAACATCGTTCTCTACCAAGACATCTCTGAAATTTAAAATAAATCAAAAACTCAGTTAATTTGGAGTAAACAAAACAAGTGCTAATTAATTAATAATAGTATTATGGTTTTAATTTATAATTACCTGTTCCACATATTTCTTTACGAAAACACTGGATGATTCACATATTCCTTTTTGAAAAGCTCCACAAGCACCACTAGGCAAACCAAAACTAGCAAACTTAATCCGATTTATGACTCTTCCTCCTTGGCATGATATCTCCAACACATTACCTTCATATCCATTTCCACATACTGTTCCAACTGTGACTGTCTGGATTTTAACACTCCATGGACTGCCTCCAAACTCCTCCAACATAACCAACACATTGTCGCGATTGTCGTCGTGGAGAAAAGATCGAGGAATATGGTACCTGAAATTTATAACAATTAATAAAAATTAATATTCAATAACAAGGATCAAAAAATTTTTATTTAGCATAATTACAAAATATATTTCATACCATCTTTGTGATGGTTTTCCACAATTAGTTCTACACTTTCTGTCATCGTAGTGTCCAACGTAGTCACAAGTTGGAGAACAACCGCTTCCGTCTGCAAGCTGGCTTGGCCAATACCTTCCAATGTTGTTGCCATTAACCCAAGCTTGGCCCTTGCCCATACCAATCAAATCCACCACCACTGGATCTGTTCCCATTGGTGTTTTGAAGATTGTCTAATGAAAGAAGACAAAAGTCAAAGACAGGTCTGTTCCTATTTCCTAAATTAATGTATAACATGTCAGATATGTATGACAACAACATTGTACCTTATACCAAGTAAAAGGTTGCTGAGTTGGAAGGTTTAATGTTTCCCAGTTAAAACGATTTGAGACATCAACTCCATAAATTTTCTTATTTTCACCTTCCAATCCAATCTTGTAGATCCATGGGTCTGTGCTCAATGACACATTACCATTGGTACCAGAAATGATTTCAAAGCCAGCAACTCCAGTTGGGTGATTGTCATAGAATGCACCATAATTCTAAGAAATTTTTTTAAAAAAATGTAAGAATTCAAATAGATAAAAGACAAATGATTATTTTGGTTTTTAATTATTTTAAAGCTTACTGGGAGTCCAACAGTGGTACTGCATAAAACTATGTCATTCTTTCCTTTATGTAACCTGATCTTTGTCTCAAAGGTGTAGCGATTACTATTAGATTGTGATTGTGACCCTGCCATTAAAGTTATATATAATTTAATATATTGAAAAAGAAACTAAATTAATTTATTATTCAAATAAAAATTACCTTTGTATTTTCCATTTACAAATACTTGAATTACATTTCCAGAAACAGTGACTCGAAGAGTAGCCCATTGAGATATGTAAGAATGAACCCTACATAGAAAGAATAACGAGGATATAAATATTAATTAAATAGAAAAAATAGAATAAAGAAAGTATATATATATATATAGTTTATGGTTGATGAGCAATCTGTATTATTAATACCTGGTGAGGTACCACAAGTAATCACTAGTGTCATTGGTTACAAGTTTCTGATCCAACAATTGGGTACTGGTCAAAAGACTACCCTTAACTGAACCATTGTCCTCAATTTGCTCAATATGCTCTTGTCTCCATTGCCATACCAGTGGGTGCTGGTCATCATCATCATACCTTTGAGTTTCCTTCTTCACCATAATGGTGGTAGGAGCAATGACCTGCAAAACGTTTAATTCTTTATGTTTAGAATTTGAGGGTACATATATATTCAAAATAAGATAGCTAGAAATTTCCTCAAAGAAACATATATATATATACACACCTTTGCAGTGTTGTAAACTTGGGTTTTGCAATCGTCAAGGATGATGACAGACCAAGCAGGTACATCGTAATTTTTGTTTTCAAAGTTGATGGTATATGAATACGAAAGCGCATTGCCAAAAAAGCATACACGTTTTCCTCTATAACTATAAACCACAGACTGCATTTTACAAAGAACAATCGTTTTATTAGATAAGGTAATATATATATGTGTCAGCTTAAAAGTGTTGAAGCTGGAACACAAGAACATCATCACTTACATCAACCAAATTAGCATAAACAGTCTGATTATAATCTCCATAAGTCAAAGTCTTCTCCATTGATTTAAGAACCTCATGGAGTTTTTTGAGATGACCCCACTTGGGTTGATTATAGTTCCCTGTAGATCATATCCATAATAAATATAATAATTAAATATTATTCACCAAAACCCTATATAAATTAAAAATGAGTTTAATTTCTGTTAATCATATATTCACCATATTCATCCAATGGTGCATCATAATCATATGATGTGGTAAGATAAGGACCTCCAGCTGTACGACCAAAATTTGTTCCACCATGGTACTGCAAAGGAATATTAAATAATTAATATTGAAAAAATGTTTCAAAATAAGAGGAAAATTAATCAATATAAATGATCAAACTAATTACCATGTAATAGTTCTGTAAGGTGCCCTTATATTGGAAGAATCGTGCAACAGCAAAAGCAATATCTTCAGCGCTTCTGTGTGGATCTTTAGCACCCCACGACTTAAACCTAATTTCAGATCAAGCTTTTTATTAATTTATTAATTTATCATTTATAATGAATTTAATTATACCCAAGATGAAATTGAAAAACAAACCAGCCAGTCCAATTTTCAGTCCACATTTTTGGCATATTATGGGGGTTCCTTCCGTCAGCGTAAAAGCCATTGAACGTATAGATCTGCAAAATAATAAAATTACATAGACTTTAGTAGTATATTTTAGCATATATACTTGAAAATGAAAATATATGTGTATGGTAAGTAAGCATTTAAAATGAAATGTTACTATTGGCTTTGGGGGATTTGGGGCATGATTGTCTTGTTCACACATAATCCAAGGCACACCAATGTCAAGACTCTCAGCAAATTCAGCACACCATTGTATATACTTTTTCCCACCTTCCCCATAGTGTGGCATAACATCTCCAAGTCCATACTCATTCTCAATCTATACAAAGTTAAGAACACATATTAATTATTACTATATATATGGTTAATTAAACAATAATAGTTAATTTTACAAATTAATTAACCTGAGCAAGAATAATAGGTCCTCCTTGTGGGCCAAATAACTTATTTTGCTTCATCATGTTCACTATCAAGGTGGTAAACTTTGCCATCTCATTCTAAATATAAAAAATTGTAAACTGTTAGGGCATTTAATCAAAAGATTGGTAAGCGATGTATTAATGTCTGTACTATATATAAGAAATTAATTTCATACCTCAAATACTTTGTTATCTGTTCTAAACTCAATGCCTGGCAGATTACGCAACCAGACTGGAAGCCCTCTGTGTATCAAAGTTTAGAATGAGTTTGATAGTACAAGTATTAGTAAAGCTAGAAAAATTTAAAAAACTCAAACATGCAATTAGTATTACCCAAAGTTCCATTCCGCACAAACATAGGGTCCAATCCGAAGAATAGCATAGAGTCCTTCATTTTGGATGGTTCTAATGAATTTCACTAAGTCATTTCTTCCTGAGAAATCATACTAACAAAAGGGGACAAATTCGATCATTAACTCAACTATATATGTATTAATGTTAAGATAGTAAAATTAAATTTCAATTAGGGTAGCTAAATTAAGAAATCAAACCTGACCGCGTTGAGGCTCATGAGCATTCCAAAAAACATATGTCTCAACAGCATTCAGACCGCCTTCTTTTGCTTTTTTAATCAAATCTGGCCACATCTATAGAAAAAAAAGAATTTAATATTGTCATATTATAAAATAAAAATTGGTATGACATGCAATAATAATTCAAAGAAAACAAAAACATACTTGAGGAGTACTTCGCGGATAATGAATTGAACCAGAAAGTATGATTCTTCGTTCTCCATTAATTGTCAAAGCTCGTGAATCATAAGAAACTTGAATTGGTTGACAAGACAAACAGATGAACAAAAGAGCAAAAATTAGAACCAGGAGTTTGGTGGAAGAACCGGAAGAACACATTATTGCCATTGCCCTCAAATTAATGGTAAATAAACTCTGATGAAAATGCTTTGGCAAGCAAGCTATTTATATAGTATGGAGATATGTACATATAACAGTATTGTTCTTGATCGATACTGCTTATCAATTCAAATTTGAAACCGAAAAGATACTTAATTATCCAAATTGAAACTTAATTTTATTTGGAACTTGAGAATGTGTAAATATGTGTAAATTTATCTAAAGCTATCCACATTTGTGTTTTCAAAAATATAAAATTTATCTATTTGTGATTAAAAAAAAAACTGTTCAATAATTATTTTATGAAAATTTCTTACTTCAACAATTTGTCATTAATAGTTCATTTTCCAATCTCTAGTGGAGAAAAAATTGTTTTGGGCAACGGTCCTAAATATAATAGCTCAAGGATTCGGATTTTTTGGAAGCTAATTAAGATCTTCCCCTCCGTCCAACTGCTCTAACTTTTAAAAGATAAAATGGTTTTTTTTTTTTTTAGTGACTGTGACCTTCCATTATAGTTATATAAAATTTAATATATTGAAAAAAAGAAAAAAGAAAAAATAATTTATATTCAAATAAAAATTACTATTTCCCATTTACAAATACACGAATTAAATTTCCAGAAAGAGTAACCCATTTAGATATATAGGAATGAACCCTATAAGCAAAACAAAACATAGAAAGAATAATGAGAATATAGATATTAAGTAATTAGAACAAATAGAATTAATAAAGAATATATATATATATATAGTTTATGGTGATCAGCAGATCTGTATTTTACCTGGTGAGGTACCACACCACTAGTGTCATTTGTTACAAGTTTCGGATCCAACAATTGGGTAAACTCAAATTTTATCCCAATTTAGTTTAAACTCAAATTTTGTTATCTGATCCATTTGAGCTTTGGTTCTTGAAGTAAATCTGTTATAGGATGGTTTTGTATTTCAAACTTTTGTACGTATACATGTTGATGAACAACAAAGGCTTTCTAATATTTCTTATAGAGACTGTTATATTATTTGA
Organism: Purshia tridentata; assembly: GCA_003254885.1. Classification (NCBI taxonomy): domain Eukaryota; kingdom Viridiplantae; phylum Streptophyta; class Magnoliopsida; order Rosales; family Rosaceae; genus Purshia; species Purshia tridentata. The sequence continues at coordinate 538 of QANT01003423.1, read as the reverse complement.
TCTTATTAACAAGCCACAAACTTATAAGTATTGATATTTGAAATTTTTCGATCTTATCTGATTATTTTAAATTTTTTGATCTTATCTGATTATTTTAAATTTTTTTACTTGACGGCTATAAATACATATCAACAAGTTTAAAAGAAATTCATATAAGCAGTTATCAACAAGTCACAAATTTTGTTAACTGAAGTCACTCAAGATGGCTCACGCCCGTTTATCTTTGTTTTTCTTTATTGTATTCACTTTGTTTGCAGTTACTTTTGCCCTCAATAAACATGATGTTATCAGCTCAATGAAAGAAACCATAGCAGCCCTTTCTGACATGCTGGAATGGTTGGCTAACCAAGATATTGGCGGTCCTGATTCATCATGTGCAATGTTTTATGTTGATTTAAGGAACAGGCTCCAACTCGCCATCAAAGCAATAAGAAATGGCACTTTTGATGGAGAAATTAAAAGATCTACAGTGGAAATGTTGGACTATGTCCACGTTGTAGCAATCAAGGAGTTAAATTTCGATTCTGTGGAAATTTTC